>VZQC01010984.1:2143671-2240303 GCA_009823505.1 Rhizomys pruinosus | reverse complement strand
GAATTATTCTAATAAACTCTATTAACTAAAGAAGGACTCCCTCTGTGTGTTTCTCTCCCAAAAGGAAACTTTATTTCTTAGTAAACTTTAACATAAACGCAGCTGGTGCTCTGGAAGTGCTGTCAGGGCAAACAGTGGCACCTGTAGTGGTCTTGCTAGTGGCCATAGGTCGTAACCTCTGGATTAGCACTGATTTTCCCACCAGACTCTTTTCCCAGCACTATCATGAAGGGAAGCCTTATTCAGAGGTCTGCACACTGCTGCCCTGATACAGCTGATTTCCATGATCTGGGAGATGGTACAGTGTTAATATACTTCTGGAGGACAGGAAAGTCTTCTTCTTGATTTCTCTTTTTACTTGTCTGATTCAAATCTAATCTCTAAGGTCTAGAATGAAGTTATGGAAGATTCTCTTATTTTCCTTGTTCTCTCCTCTGTGTCTTCCGGTCTCTGCTTTCCGCCTGCCGATGAGTAGTAGCCGCACAGACACAGGCATGAGTCAACATGCTTGTGCCGCCCCAAGGCCCAGAACAGAAGAAAGGAGGACAATCTTGAGTGTGGCATCACCATTCTTCGTCCCCATAGGCTTTGGAGAAGGGAGGAAGGCTGTCCTTCCACAGATTCTCTCACACACGGATACTCTCTCGTTAGGTCAGGAGAGGGCACTACCTTTAGGGAGTTAAGTCAAGATGGTGTGAGTCCTGGTCATACCTGAACAGTCTCCTTTGTAGGAAGTGGCTTCGGTAGCACTATCCAGACTGGTATCACCACCAGACTACAGTGAAGTTCAGCTACAGAGGAAGGAGCAAAGCAAAAATAATTATTTTAATTTCAAAAATACATTACCAGTAACCAGGCATATACAGAAATCAAGTACTGCTTTAGAATTTGCATTTGAACTGCTGTGTTCAATCAATTGCACCAACTGTCTTTGAATCTATGGCTTATAGATCAGCTACTGCATTGTACAGCCTGGTACCAAACAACCTACCTTAAGAAAGACTTAGGAGGAGAACACTTTGTGGATTGAACCTGAGACCTAACTAGAACAAATCCTTCAGGCTGTTTCATTTGTGATGAAGGAAAGACACCCCGGCACTTGTGTAGAGCCTCGCACACAGTATGGCCTGTGTGCTTCCTGAGGGTGAGGCTGTGAACTGTGCCTTGTATTTTGCTTAACTTGTGGAAGACATTTTGCGCACATATTTAAATAATGTCGATTCCATGAATTAGGATTCGTTCGGCCTACTTTGCAGGGAATTGTCATGACTAAATTAAATAACACGGGTGAGAGAAATTTAAGATGTGTTGAACATATATAAATGTTTATGTATGTTTGTCTATGTAAAGGAAATGGTTCACTGAATAAAGGATATAGTAAAACCTCACACTGTGGTTGTTATGATTGCTTAGCTCAGTTATGTTTCATAATATGATATTTTAGCTTCATTCTAAGGACTTCTCTCTTTTAACTATAAAATGATACAGATTTAAGGTATAAAACATATTGTTTTAATGTGTGTAGCAAAGCAAGTTTTATAGTAAGACAAATTAACATTGTTACCTCCATAGTTATCCTCAGCTCTGGACTTTAAAATATAAACATGCTGCCGGGTGTGGTGGCGCACGCCTTTAATCCTAGCACTTGGGAGGCAGAGGCACGCGGATCTCTGTGAGTTTGAGCCCAGCCTGGTCTACAGAGTGAGTTCCAGGACAGCCAGAGCTACAGGGAGACACTGTCTCAAAAAGACCAAAAAAAAAAAATATATATATATATATAAACACGCAAGAAAATAAAGGAATGTTAAAGAGAAATTTACCATGACCAACTTCAAGGGCCTTACATTATTATTATTATTATTATTATTATTATTATTTTATTTATTTATGTGTGTGTCCACATGTCAGCAGGTGCCTGCAGACGCTAGAGGACGAGAATGGGCTCTCTTGCAACTAGAGCTACAGTCATTTGTGAGCCTCCTGATTTGAGTGTTGGGAAGCAAGCTCAGGTCCCCTTGAAACATTCTTTATCCCTGAGCCATTTCCCCAACCCAGACCTTACATTATTATTCACCTCTCTTTCCTCAGGTCCTCTTCAGTGTCTGGCACATAATATTTGCTCAGTGAATGCTTATTTAATGAATGAAAAGCTAAGCACCTGAGCATCGCTTACAAACGTGCTCAGTTTATAGAGCTAAATCTAAAAACCTTAATCCAGTTTTAAATTGAAAAATTTTTGAGATAGGGTCTCCCTTTAGTCCCTGCTGGCCTGGAGCTTGCTATGTAGACCAGGCTGGCCTTGAACTCACAGAGATCTGCTTGCCTCTGCCTCCTGAGTGTTGGGATCAAAGGTGTGTGCCACTATGCCCAGCCTAAGACAGTTCTTAGCTGCTATGTGGAGGCTGGAAATCGAACCTGGGTCCTCTGCAACAGCAGTCAGTGCTTTTAACTGCTGAGGCATCTCTCCAGCCCCTTGAAGTTATTTTTATATGTTGAAATATTGATACCAGTAAAAGAACGAAGTTTATTTATTTACTTTTTTTTGACAGAGAATCTTGTGAAAAAATTTAACTATCACAAATACTTAAAGAAATTGATTCATTCTGCTAGAAACAGGTTATAGAAAGATAGCATTGACTTTTGGAGGCTTACTGCATTATACACACCACACGAGGTGTTTTGTTTTTAAGTCTGTTTTAACAAAAGCACTGGGATTTGTTGAAAACTATATTACCCTGAATCTAAGTAAACATGCATTCCAAGCATGTTGGGGCAAGCCACCAACTACCCATTTCAAACAAGTCTTTGCATTTGATTTTCAGGGCAAAAATGGAAACTGTCTGTTCTGATTTAAATCTGACCCAGAGCAGTTTCCATGAGTTAACACAGCTAAATTGTAAACATAGGAACAAACAAACAAATGAATACTCCAGTGAATTTCAACCACCCCAAGGCCTGCTTGGTTTCCCCTGGGCTCATCCTTCTCCAGAAACCCACATGGTAATTAAGAGGTTACAATGGAAAGAAACCTGGGACGAGGGCATGGGAGGGAATGGCCAAATACCAATGGAAGGGAAACCCAGGACAATCTGTTTAATAACCTCATGGCCATTGTTCACATCGGAGTGACAAACTGTAATATGGTGGAGCTGTCATGTCCTCTGGCTGTTCAGCAGTACCTCCACACTTCTTTACTGTGCCAGAACAACTTAGCTTCTGCTTACAGCCTTCACACACATTAAGTGGACAAGGGACGGAGGAAGCCTGCCACCGTTGCATAGGAAAGCAGGATCGAGATGAGGAATTGGGTCAGACTGCTCAAGGGATGAAGATAAGCCTTGACTAGACATATAGGGGCCAAGATATATTAGTGGTGGGAAATTCAGGCCTTTTAGGTTTTAGTTTGTCTATAAACAGCAATTAATATTATGAGTTCTGGTTTATTTTATACCCCTGAGCTTCAGGCTAAAATAGTGTTGCTGTTGTGTTGTTAATCTTATTGCGCAAAAGGCTCATTACCATAGCCAGTGCATTTGAATTCATAGAAATAGGTACAATAAAGTTAGAAAGGGTGACTAAGATCTATCACCTTACAGATTTTGAGAGAAACATCTTTTTGGGGTGTGTGTGTGCACAGTTAGACTGAGGCATGTTGAAGGGTCCTAGGGCAGAGTGCTTGGGATCTTTTCATGGCTGACTCAGTGCATTGTTGAAAAAGACCAAGGTCGACATAATACACACCATGAGGGTTTGCTCAAAAGCAATGTAGAAAGGCATACATTTGGCCAGTTTGAAAATGAAAGAGTGTCGGGCGTGGTGGCGCACGCCTTTAATCCTAGTACTTGGGAGGCAGAGGCAGGTGGATCTCTGTGAATTCAAGGCCTGCCTGGTCTACAAAGTGAGCTCCAGGCCAGTTGGAGCTAAAGGGAGACCCTGTCTCAAAAAGACAAAAAAGAAAATGAAAGAGCAAGCCTTTCTATTCTAGAAGGGATTTTACCTTTGTCCACAGTAAATGCTTCTTCCACAGAACAAATAAAAAATATAAATGGAAAAAACTTCAACAGTGAGTACACATACAAAACAACCATTTGAAGGCATCAAAACAAAGTGTTCAGAATAAAGGAAAACACCTTTAGAGGAGCCAGATCCTGTCTACTCTTAGTCTGTTCCTTAGGTTAGCGATAGAATTGACATTGTTTTAGCAACAGAATCTGTCGATTTTGAGCACAGAGCACACAATCTGACCTGAAAGTGTTAGAGTCTGAGATAGTTTCAGTGGGGTAGCGAGGCAAAGGTTGGGGTTGAATGTTATCAAGTCAGCCAGGACTTAAGGGATCAAGGTCCTGGAGAAAAGAGAAGTGCCAAGAAATAGGTCCATTGATTTATGTGAAATTTAGAGGCAGCTGTTGCTTCTCAATTGAAGACAAATGTCAAAAGGCTAGAAACCAAACAGAAAGCAATTGCTAAAAGGTAAACAGCCAAGGAGAGATTTGGCAGTTTCAAGATGTTAGAGGCACAACTTGGGGGAGTGGAGTATGAACTCTGAGTGTTTCAGTTGAGGCCACGGAAATGCCTGACTGTGTTCTGGGACTGAGCAAATAAAAATTCAGTCTTGAGTGGGTCAAAGTAATCGTCTCATGCTCTGCCCATTGGAAGAGCAGTAGATTTCCTGTTTAGGCAGCTTATACAATGTATGGCATTCAGTCACAGCCACCAGACAGCCTAGAAACAGCTTCACAGGACAAACTAAAGGATCAATTCTTAGGAGGAGCACAGCCACAGAACCTAAAGATATTAGAGTTGTCAGGTTGGCATTAAGGCAGCTATGATGCATAAGTTCAAGAAAAGAAATGAAAAGATGGAGAGTTTATCAGTAAAACTGGAATTGCAAAAAAAAAAAACAAGAAAATTCTACAATTAAAAATATAATCAATGAAATGAGAAATCTGATTGAGGTGTTAAACAGCTGATGAAAAGATAAAAAAAAAGAGAAAACATTTGGGTTGAAATATAAAATGCCACATGGTTGAAAAATAGGTAAAAGAAGATAGATTTGTAAAGAAAGTCTGTGTACATGTGTGTGTATGCATATTCAGAGAGAGAGAGAGAGAGAGAGAGAGAGAGAGGGAGAGAAAGACTAAAGCTCTAAAATGAGATGAACTAAAAAGTGCGGCAAGGTAACTTGAGCTCTGCTCGGTGGTTACAGTTCTTATCGGCCACGCATGGGGCCCGGGGTTCGGTCTTCAGCTCTGCCCCCCACAATACAAAAACAGGCCCAAAGCCTTGAATATATTTCATAAAATTTTCTTTTTCATTTTAATTTTTAAACTTAGCACATAAAATAATAGGTTTATTTATGACATTTTCTTTTTCCTTTTTCTTTTTTTTTGTCTTTTCGAGACAGGGTCTCCCTTTAGTCCCAGCTCACTATGTAGACCAGGCTGGCCTTGAACTCACTGAGCTCTGCCTGCCTCTGCCTACCAAGTGCTGGGATTAAAGGTGTGCGCCACCATGCCTGGCCTAATTATGACATTTTCATACAAATCAGTGTGGAGAGTCTACAAAAGACTAAAAGGAGAGCTGCCATGCGGCCCAGCTGGACCCTTTCCTCATAGCCCTTAGTCAGACCCTTTCCTCTCAGCCCTCTCTGGCACATCCTACTTTCCTTGCTGAATCCCTTTTCTCCTCACAAATAATCCTCCCTTCTGCTTTCTTTTTAAAAAATGCTTTATTTTTATTTTATGTTTTGCCTGCATGTGTCTAAGTGCACCATGCGTGTGCAGTGCCTATGGATGCCAGGAGAGGGTGTCAGATCCTCTGGAACTGGAGTTACAGATGGTTGTAGCCATTTTTATACATGCCAGACGCAATTTCCTTGACTGACGTACAGTTCATAAGGATCTTTTTTTTCCCCATTTGGTAGGCTATTTCTTCAGTCTGACAATTGCTTCCTTTGCTGTGCAGGAGCCTAGAAGTTTCGGGTAATCCCAAATGTCATCACTTGGTTTCATTTCTTGTATTATTGGAGTCTTTTTCAGAAAGTCTTTGTCCGTGCCTATACCCAGAATGGCGTAATTTCTTTTTCCTTTGGCACTTATGAATTACTTTAAAGTTTGGCTCAATTTTGAATTGATTTTTGTGCACAGCATGAGATATGGATCTAGTTTCATTCTACATGTGGCTATTCAGTTTTCTAGTGTTCCCAGCACTGTTCGTTAAAGAGATTTTTTTTGTTTGTTTTTAACTGAATTTTGTGTAATTATCTTTATACTCCTTCCCCTACAGGTGCCCTCCAATAACCCCTCTCCCAATGGATTTTATGCATTCCGCCATTTCTGTTAAGGCCTACTGAATAAAGATAGTTTTCCTAGATGCTCCTCAGGGCAAGTTAATCCACTGGGGCCCAGTCAGCTTATTTTGAGTAACTCCCTTAAAGAAGATCACCTCTTCCTCACTCACCCAGCAGCATTCCACCTGCCCAGTAGTTCTTTAGCTAAGATTGGGGCCTGCTGCCTATTTCCACAGTTCTATGCTGGGGTTTTGTCTGATGGAATTTGCCTGGGTCTTGCACATGTTTTCAGCATTGCTGTAAGTCCATATGAACAGGATCCCAGGAGACTGTAAGACTCTGTTCTATATGGTCCTCCTCCCCTGGTTCTTATAAACTTTCACCCCCACTTCCACAATGGTTCCTGAGCTCTGGGTGGGTGAAGTTTAATATAGGAGTCCTGTCCAAGGACCCACACTCTGGAAACTCTTATTTTCTACATCTTGGCCATTTGTGTTCATTGCTTTCTGTTACATGGGAGAACTTTGTTGATGAGGCTTGAGAGATGTGTTAGTATTCTCTCTATCCCTTGTTCCACTATGTTCTGTGAGCCTTAGGTGTAGAGGTTCCACTGTAGATGTGTCACTTAGGATTGGGTATCCCACATACACTTAATCTCTGAGTGTGACCAGTTGTGGAACTCTGTAGTAGTCTCTGTCTGTTGAAAAAGAAGTTTCTTCGAGGAATATTGACTGACATAATTGTCTGTAAATATAAGAATCCATATTTAGCATATGTTAAGAAGTTGTACTTGTCTATGGGTTTTCTCTAAGATAAATGACTTCTCCAGCTATGTGTATTTGGCTATGTTTACAGTGGCACATATGAGTACCCTCCCCTGAGTGGGTTTTAAGTCCAGTTATGCAGCCGTTGATCACCCCCAAGGAAAAGTGCCCCTACTGCCCATCAGTTTCAATTTGCTGTGCCTGCCCATCATTGCTATGTTGTTAGGCTTTTAAAGCTGGAGTTGGACCATCAATTGATGTTCTCCTTTAGCAGCTTGCATAGTGTTCTTGAAAACTATGAGAGTTAGCTTGTTCAGGGAGGTGGCTTCCAGGTCAGTTCTAGTGCTATTGCTCCAAGTCCTGTGTCTAAAGTATGTCCTGTCTTCATTAAGTTCTGGGAAGCAATCAAAGGCTGTGGCAATAGCCTGTGTAATTTTGGAGCTGTCTTGGACTACCCTGGCCAACAACTTGAAGGGAGGTTTCTCCTATCTGGCACAGTCTTGTTATAGAAACTTCATCCATACACATGGATTCATGTAGAGATGATGTATGAGTAACTTTTCAGTAGGATCTTTTTTTTCCCCTTTCAATGAACAGTTTGTACACATCATTGAAAATTAGCAATTGGGAGGCAGAGGCAGGCGGATCTTTGTGAGTTCTTGAAAAGACCAAAAAAAAAAAAAAAAAGAAAGAAAATTAGATGGCCGCTGGTGTGGGTTATTTCTGAGTTCTCTGTTCAATCCCTGATCTACACATTTGTTTTTGTGCCAGTATTATACAGATTTTGTTACTTTGGCTCTGTAGTATAATTTGAATTCAGCTGTAATATCCCTAACATTGTTCTTTCTGTTTAGGAATTCTTTGGTTATTTGGGGTCATTTATGTTTCTTTATTTTATTTTATTTTTTATGTGCATGAATGTAGTGTCTGCATGTAGGTTTGTGCACCCGTATCGTGCAATGCCGCGGAGGTCAGAAGAGGGTGTCGGATTCCCCTGGAACTGGAGATCTCCTGGAATTGGAGTTACAGACGGTTCTCAGCCGCCATGTGGGTGCTGGGGATCCAACCCGGGTCCTCTGCAAGAGCAGTCTGCACTCTTAACCACTAGGCCATCTCTCCAGCCCCCATTTATGTTTCTATATGAAGGTTAGGACTTTTTATCTAGCTCTACAAAGAATGTAATTGAAAGGTTGATGGGGATTGCACTCAGTCTACAGATTATTTTCAGGAATATAACCAATTTTACAATATTCTTCTGCCTGTCCATGAGCATGGGAGGTCTTTCTGACTTTTACATGGCCTTTAACTTCCTTACCCAATTTTCACTACAGTTTTTATCTCCAGGATTAGCTGCATGCTTAAGCTTTTTTGTTGCTGATTTAAAGCTAATAAGGCAAATTCTTCATTGACATGTAGAAAGGCTGCTGATTTTTGTGTGTTGATTTGGGATCCTGCTACTTTGCAGGTGTTTATTCATTCTAGGCATTTTCTAGTGGAGTATTAGTGTCTTAAGTTTTTTTTGTTTTGTTTTGTTTTTGCTTTTTATTTGGTCTTTTTGAGACAGGGTCTTCCTTTAATCCCAGCTGGCCTGGAGTTCATTATGTAGACCAGGCTGGCCTTGAACTCACAGAGATCCATCTGCTTCTGCCTCCTGAGTGCTAGGACTAAAGATGTGTGCCACCATACCCAGCCTTTGTTGTTGTTGTTTGTTTGTTTGTTTTGAATTAGGGTCTTAAGTATACAAACAGGGACACTTTGACCTCTTCATTTCCTATTATATCTCTTTTATTTTTCTTTTTTTTAATTTTATTTATTATTTTTTATGTGTATGAGTGTACTGTCTGCATGCAGGATGGTGCACCCATGTTGTGCAATGCCTCGGAGGTCAGAAGAGGGTGTTGGATTCCCCTGAACTGGAATTAAAGATAGTCCTCAGCAGCCATGTGGGTGCTGGTGATCAAACCCGGGTCTTCTGCGAGAGCAGTCGGTGCTCTTAACCACTAGGCCATCTCTCTAGCCCCAACTCTTTTATTTTTCTTATCTGAATATTCTAAATAAGACTCTGAATTTTACATTGAAAAGAGGGTGGAAACTCATTTAGCATGATATCCTCTATAGGTTTGTTGTGTATAGCCAGCCTTTATTATATTGAAATTTTCCTTCTATTCTTAGTTTCTTCAGGGCTTTTTATCATGAAGGGATGCCGAGTTTTGTTAAAGTCCTTTCCTGCATGTATTGAGGTGATGATGTATTTTCCATCAAAGTCTGTGTTATATTGCATTTTTGATTTGTGTATGTTGAACCTTGTATTCCTGGGATGAATCAAACTTGATTGTTGCATAATAAGCTCTCAAATTCAGTTTGCAAGCACTTTTTTAAAAATTTTATTCATTTCTTTTTTTTTAATTTTTATTTATTTCTGTATGTGTATGAATGTAGTGTCTGCATGCAGGTCTGTGCACCCGTGTCGTGCAATGCTGCGGAGGTCAGAAAAGGGTTTTGGATTCCCCTGGAACTGGAGCTCTCCTGGAATTGGAATTTCAGACGGTTCTTGGCTGCCATGTGGGTGCTGGGGATCGAACCCAGGTCCTCTGTAAGAGTGGTCGGCACTCTTAACCACTAGTTTGCGAGTATTTTATTGAGACTATTTTGTCCATGTTCATCAGGAAAAGTGGTCTATAGTTTTTTACTTTGTTGTAGTGTGTCTTTATTTGGTTTTGGTACCAGGGCAATACTGGCTTCATAGAAATAGTTTGGTAGTGTTTCTTCCCTTTCTATCTATGTGGAACTGTGTTAGTTTTCTCTTAAGGTGTGGTAGAATTTGACAGTGAATTTGTCTAGCCCTAATCTTTTCTTTATGGGAGACATTTTCCTTAAGCCCATTGCTTCATACTGATCTTTTGAAGTTATATTTCTTGATTTAATTTTGGTATGAATTATCAATTTCCTTTAGATAATCTATCCTTTTCAGAACATTAATTTTTGAAATATCTCCCAATGATGCTCTGTTTTTTATTAAAATATGTTTCGATATCATCCTTTATATTTTTCTTTTCTTACTGGGTATATACCCACAAGACTCATCCTATTTCAAAGATACATGCACATTTATGTTTATTGTAGCTCTCTTCACAATAGTGAAGACCTGGAACCAACCCAAATGCCCCTCAACTGATGAGGATAACAAAAATGTGGTACATCTACACAATGGAGTTCTATACAGTGGTAAAGAAAGATGACATCATGAACTTTGCAAGTAAATGGATGGAACTCAAAGCCATTATGCTAAGTGAAGTAACACAGTCCCCCCCAAAACAAATGGGGAATGGTTTCCCTGATTTGTGTTTGCTAGTACCAAATCCCCCCATTGAAAGGCAAGCTGAGCAGCATTATTGTTATATTTATTTCTCTCTGAAAGCAACTGTGATGTTATAATGTGAATCTCTTAACAAGCCCTAGAATTAACTTAGCACTTACTTTCAGACACGGTAATTAATGTATATGGGTGGAAGGTATATATTTATATTTTAGAGTAATATAAAATTAAAGGGAAAAATGTGAACTCCTAAACATATATCAGAGTTAACAGTTTATTCCTGGAGGATATAATTCTGGTACATATATGATGTTTATATAAGCATATTTTGGAGCAATACAGTTGGGAGGGAACCACAACAACATAAGGACTGGGTCAAAGAAGGGACTGATATATTGCCCAAAACAATAACCTTTGCACAGAAAAACTTTATTTTTTTATTTTTATTTATTTTATTTATTTTATTTATTTTTGTATGTGTATGAATGTACTGTCTGCATGTAGGTTTGTGCACCCATGTCGTGCAATGCCGTGGAGGTCAGAAGAGGGTCTCAGATTCCCCTGGAACTGGAGTTCTCCTGGAATTGGAGTTACAGACGGTTCTTAGCTGCCATGTGGGTGCTGGGGATCGAACCCGGGTCCTCTGCAAGAGCACTCAGAGCTCTTAACTGCCAGGCCATCTCTCCAGCCCCTGCACAGAAAAACTTTAAAAAGACAGAGAAAAATGCAGGACATGTATGGCAGAATGCATGAACTGGGGTGGGGTAGGGGGAAGGGGAAGGGGAATATGTCTAAATAACTGAGAAATTATGTCCAAAATATACAAACATCAATAAAATATTATAATTAAAATTGAATATTTATTATTTTTTTTGCCCATGGGGAAGTTGTACTGTTTTGAGCAGAAGTTTCACTGTTTCTCAGTTTTTGATGTCGTCCTTTCTGTTGTTGTTGTTGTTGTTTCCCAAATGCATTATGTAAAAACCAACTGCTTTGTACAAAAAAGCGTCAGTGGGCGCCCTACAACAGAAATACAACTGGTAATTGTGACTAAGCATCCCGAATGAGAGGATAGCTCTAGTCGTTTGTTTGTCTGGGACTGTGTTTGACTTCACCAGCATATGTCCCATAGCCCAGCCAATTTCTGCAAAGCTGTGATTCGGCTTTCTTTACTGCTCATAGGACTCCTTTGTGTAGTTGACCACTTTTCTCTATCACTCGTCAGTTGTGGGCATTTAGGGTGGTTCCAGCTGCCTTGCTATTGATGAATAGAGCTGAACATAAAATGGCCGTGCATGTATCTCGTGGTGGCGTAAGGTCTGAAGGGTTCATGCCTAGGTAGTGTGTATGGCTGGTCGGGTGTCCAAGTTCATTCCAAGTTTCCAAGGGTTTTTTTTCTTGTTTCCATAGTGGTTGTACGGAGTTTACATTCCCCACCAGCAGTGGATAGTGTTCCCCTTTTCCCACAACCTCGCCACACTTGGTATCATTTGTTTTCTGATCCTAGCCATCTATTGGATGAAGATGATATCTTAAGATGTTTTCCATTGCAATTCCTACTGAAGTAGTGTGATGTTGAAAGTTCCTTGAGGTGTTTCTCAGACTCTCTAATTCCTCACGTGTGAAAGTCTCTGTCAGTCTTTGACTCCATCTTTTGAGTGTGGTCATTTGATTTTCTTTTTTCTTTGTTTTTGAGTAGTTTATAGATTCTGGAGAAATCAATACTTTGTCAGAATGTATCGGCAGTGAAGGTTTCACCCAACTCTGTGGATTTTCTCTCATTCATTGATTGTTTCAAGTAACAGAAGCGTTTTTGAGTTTGATGAGGTCCCAGTTTCAATTGTCGCCTTAATTCTGTGCAGCTGCTGTCCTGATTTAGGGAAGTCTTTTTCCATCACTATGTCCTTGTAGTCTGGCTCCAAACTTTTCTCTCTATCCACTTCAGAGTTTTGGGGTTTCAACTTGAGGTCTTTAATCATCTGAGTTGGACTTTTGTACGGGCGAAGGTAGGGTTGTATTTAATCATTCTTCTACAAGTGGTGTGATCCAGTTTTGGCCAACAACAACTTAGCTGAAGATGCTGTCTTTCATCCATTGTGGTTTCATTGGCCCACGTGTAAAATATTAGGATGGCTGAAATTGTAATGTGCTTAGATTTGGATCTTCAGTTTTTTGTTCCGATTGGTCACAGGTCTGTTGTTGTGTGCCAGTACCAGCGTGTTTTAATGACTATGCCCTGTAGTATAGGTTTTGAAATCTGGTATGAGATCACCACCCCCCGTCCTGGTGTAGCGCTTTTCACCAGGGTTGTGATTTGGCTATTCGGGTCTTGTGTTGTTCCAATGAAGTTTAAAGAATTTTTTTCCAAGCCTGTGTGAAAAACGCTTGGGGGATTTTGATTGGGATTGCGTTAATCTATACAAGAGTTTTTGGTAAACATGGTACATTTTACAAATTTTAATTTTCCCAATCCATAGCATGGGAGGTTTTTTCCATCTTGAGGTCTTCTTCAAGTTTCTTTCTTCTAGGGTGTTAAAATTTTGGTAGAGGGTCTTTGGTGTCGTTGTGGTAGGTTTGTTTCCAGTATCTTTTAGTTGTTTGGAGGCTATGTGGTAGTGGAAGTTCTCAGTTTGAAATTTCTTTCCAGTTGCTTGTTTTTTGATGTAAAGAAAGTCCATGATTTTTTTAAGGGTATATTTTGTACCTCCATTTGCTGAGCATAGTAATCATTTCTAGGAGTTGTTCTGGTGGAGTTTTTAGCATCCCTTAAGTAAACAATCATATCACAGCAATGGGATATTTTGACTTCCTCTTTTCCAAATTAGTACTTCCTTTACATCCTTTTCTTAGCCTTATTGTCTCGACAAGTTTTCAAGCACTAATGAAAGCATGGAGTGGTGACAGGGGGCACCTTGCCAATTATCTACCGTTTAAAGGAAGGTTTCTGTCATTTCCCCATTTAGGATGATATTGGCTGTGGGGGTGTTGCTATTTTAATATCGGATTAAAATAGACTCAAAAGAAAGAAATCAAATGAGACAAAGAAAGGCCATTAACATTGTTCATCAAAGGAACAATCTAACCAAGAAGATATTACAATATGAATGATATATGCCCAAATGCTGGTGCACCCAAACTATTATAAACAAATTCTGCCAGGACCACAAATCACAGGACTAACCCAGTACACTCATAGGGGAGATTTCAATACCCCACTTAGTCCTTTGGATAGGTCATCCAGGACAAAAAATAAACAGAGAGACATCGAACGGAAAAGATATGATACACCAAATGGACCTCACTGAAGACTTCTACCAATTCAACACCAGAGAATGAATACTTTCTACTCAGCAACCCCACGGAACATTCTCCAAAATCTACCACATCCTGGGACAGACAAGAAGAAAACTCAACCAATACAAAAAGTTGAAATAATTTCATGCATCCTGTCAGACCACATTACAATAAAGCTCAACATCAACACCAGACAAGCCCTCCTGCCTACAGAACACATGGAGACGAAACAACACACTCTTGAATAATGAATGGGTCAAGGAAGAGATAAAGAAAGAAATAAAACATCATTCCTGGAACTGAATGACAATGGACAATACAACACAACAAAACCTATGGGATCCTTAAAAGCAGTCCTAAGAGGGAAGTTATAGCCCTGGGTGCCTAATTAGAAAAACAGAAAGAGCACAAGTGAGTGACTAACACTAGCAGCTAAAAGCACTGAGAGGCAACAACAAAGATGAACCCTAAATGCACAGACAGGAAGAAATAACAAAAATCAGAGCAAAATCAATGAAATAGAAACAAAGAAACATTACAAAAAAATCAATGAAGCCAAAAGTTGGTTCTTTGAAAGAATAAACAAGATAGACAGACCTCTAGCCCAGTTAACAAAAAGAAAGAAGGAACAACTCCAAATCAATACAATCTGTGATGAAAAGGGAAATATCACAACGGACAAGGAAAAGGTCAAGAAAATTATATGGGAATATTACAAGAACCTATATTCTACCAAGTTTGAAAACCTAGAAGAAATGGATGAATATCTGAAAATATATTATTTTTTATTGAAGTTTTTGTGCATTTCATACATTTCTTAGTTAAATTTAGATCCATTCCCCCTTCCTTGCCCCCATGTAGCCAGAGCCCATGCATTCTGCCATACATGTCTTTCATCTTTCTCTCAGTCAGTTTTTTTCTTTAATTTTTCAATGCAGAAGTTTACTGTTTTGGGCAGAAGCTTACTGTTTCAGTCAGTTCTTTTTTTTAAAAAAACTTTATTTATTTTTTATGTGTAAGAATGTACTGTCTGCATGTAGGTCTGGGCACCTGTGTCATGCAATGCTGTGGAGGTCAGAAGAGGGTATCCGATTCCCCTGGAACTGGAGTTACAGATGGTTCTCAGCTGCCATGTGGGTGCTGGGGATTGAACCCTGGTCCTCTGCAAGAGCAGTCAGCCCTCTTAACCACTAGGCCATCTCTCCAGCCCCCTCAGTCAGTTCTTTGACCCAGTGTATTTTTGTTTGTTTTTTGTTGTTCCTTCTAATTTGTATCACTTCAAAACATGCATATATGCATGCCACACACATACCAACATTATGATGTCTCAAAATAAACTATAGGTTAATTCTAAAACATGTTTAGGGATTCACATTTTGACAGTAGAGTTGTATGCAGGTAAAGCAAAAATATTACTTTGCTTTCCTACATTACATAGCAAGTTGATGAGTTACATCAGATATTGTATTTACTAAAAATGAGAAAAAAAGAAAATTATTCAGTTTGCCTTACAAATAGAGATTTGGTGCTAGGATCAACAAATGAGGGCCACCATACATCATTTGTTTTTCTGGGCTTGTGTTACTTCACTTAGCATTATGGTTTCTAGTTCCATCCATTTACTTGCAAAGTTCATAATTCTTCTTTTCTTTCTTTCTTCTTTCTTTCTTTCTTTCTTTCTTTCTTTCTTTCTTTCTTTCTTTCTTTCTTTCTTTCTTAATTTTGTTTTATTTTGTTTGGGTCTTTTTGAGGCAGGGTCTCCCTATAGCCCCAGCTGTCCGGCCACTCACTATGTAGACCAGGCTGGCCTTGAACTCACAGATCCGCCTTCCTCTGCTTCCCAAGTCCTGGGATTAAAGGCATGCACCACCATGGGCAGCCCATGTCATTTTTCTTTACCGCTGCATAGAATTTCATTGTATAGAAGTACCACATTTTTTTTTAATCCACTCATTGGTTGAGGGACACTTGGGTTGGCTTCCAGCTCTTTGCTATTGTGAAGAGAGCTGCAATAAGCACAGATGTGCATGTGTCTCTGTGATAGGATGAGTTTTGTGAATATACCCAGGAGTGGTATATATACCAGATTCATATAACTCATTTTGAGTCTTTTATGAGTTCTCCACTGCTTTCCATAGGGGTTGCATGAGTTTGCATTCCCACCAGCAGTGGATGAGTGCTCCACTTTCCTTACAACCTCTCCAGCAGTTGGTATCCTTTGTTTTCTTGATCATAGTCAGTCTTACAGTGTAGGAAGCTTTCTTTTTATGCTGAACAGGACCACGTGGCCCTGCTAAGGGGACAAGGAACACAGTGCCCGCTTTGCGGGACACTGTGGGGAACTGACCCCTCGGCACAGAGGCCAGCCGGCTACTTCCCATAGCCTGGCCTGAGTGGTACTTCCAACTCAGGCTCTTAGCCTGACACGTGTTCCACTCTTGGCCGTGACTTCCCACCTGCCCAGAGACTGCTGAAACCTGGACAGGAATTTCAGGCTGATGGCTGATGGCCTATCTTCAGCCTATGTCCACTCACAACACCAGCTACCTAGATTGGTAGTCCGCAAGGGGACCTTTTTCCAACCCATTGGCCACCCGAATGAAATGCAGGCCTGCCTTGGCCTGTATGCATGCAATAATTAATTAAAATAACAGCTGGGAATTCCATGATGATGTTACTATGAAATTCAAATTTATTACTTGCTATAGCCTGCTTTTATAAGCTAAATGATATCAGTTCCCAGAGCCAATCAGAGGCCCCCCAACTCCGCGCCACTGTACACCATTGCCACATCCAGCATCACTCAGCTTAGCCAAGTTGTTTGCTCCTCCTTGGGGCAGGGTCAGACCCTTGGCCAAGTGGTCCCCTGAGGCATGCTAGCTGAGAGCTAGCTGCAGTTGAAAATGGATCTTCCTACATTACAGGAGTGAGATATCTTAAAGTGGTTTTAATTTGCATTTCCTTAATTACTAGCGATGTTGAACACTTTTCTGAGATGTTTCTCAGACAGATATCATCCTTTTTATCTTTACTTTTATTAATTTGACCCTTCTCTATCAGAGTAAATTGTTTGAAAGGTGCAGGATGATATTGAACTACAGATTCAAACAGTTCCATGTTCTACCCCCCCCCCCCCAAGAACAGCACAAAAGTCATACTTAGGGGCTGGATGGCTTAGTGGTTAAGAGCACTTGTGGCTCTTGCTGAGGACCCAGATTCAGTTTCCAGCATTTACATGGTGGCTCACAACCATCTATAATTCCAGATCCAGGGGATCTGATACCTTCTTCTGGCCTCTGTGTGTATAGAAGCCATGTAGTGCACTTACAAACATGCAGGCAAAACACCTATACATGCTAAAAACAAATGGAAAATAAAATGTCATACTTAGATATAGTAAAATGACTGAAATTCAGACAGAAAACTGATTTTAAAATATCCCCATTTGGAAGAGGGGTCATAATCTTCAAAGAAGGAAATGACTTTGTAATGAGTCCAAAGAGAACCAGAAGAGATCTTCAAAGTCCTGCTTAAATTGCAAGCTTCACATGCTATATCATGAGACACCATAATTTAAAAAGTAAATGTTAAACAATTGTATTTTCAGGAAAACTGAGAGAATTCATTGTAGAAAGTTTCCCACTAAAAGACATATTCAAGAGAACTTTCTGGTCAGGTGGAAAGGGATGATGGAAAGACGAATGGGAATGCAAGAAGAAATGAAGACTGCTGGAAATGATGTACAGGAAAGCGGAAAGGCATATTGGCTTTCACAAGTGGATGCTTGAGACAAGCTGGTACACATATCCCAAGATGGAGTTGCTCAGGCTAGCCTTGAAGCCATGGCAGTCCTCCTGTCTCAGTGATCTGGTTAGCTTTCCTGTCAGCTTGACACACCTGAGCTGAGGGAGCCTCAATTGAGGAATTGCCTCCATTGGACTGTAGCCGTGTCTATGGGGTATTTTTTTGATTTCTGAGTGATGTGGGAGGGTGCAGCCCACTGTCGCAGTGCCACCCCTAGGCAGGTTGTTCTGTATTGTATAAGAATGCAGGCTGAGCATGGTCCAGGGGAGCAAATCAGTAAGAGGTGTTCCTCCATGGCCTGTGCTTCAGCTCCTGCCTCCAGGCTCCTTCCCTGAGTTCTTACCTTGGGTTCCTTAAGTGATGAACTCTGACCCCACAGAGTGTTTTGTCATAGCAATTGAAAGCAAGATTGTGGAAGCATTTGGAAGAGTTGTAGATGATGGAGGCCTGGCTTGTGGAGACTGTTCATGTGATATTTTGAATTGAGAATCTGTGGGTTCTGGTCATCTGGGGCTGAAGAACCATCTGTGATTAAGAGGAGACCAGAAACTAGAATCTGAAGTAAAACTTTTGTTTTACTGGGACAATTGATGCTAGTTAGCTGGGAATGAAAAATCAGCTCTAAGTAACAAGAGACCAGCATCACTGTCGTGAAATCTTTTGGGAAGAATTTCCTCAGGTCAGCACACAGATGCTGTGGTCCAAAGGGAGTCCAAGCCTCCATCTCAAGCTGGAAGCAGCACTTGGTAATGTGCAAGAGTCTTCTATATGGTTCTGGTGTTGAAAATGTGAAGGGGTCACAGAGAACAGCTGAGGCTTGGCACTGCTCGAGTCCAGGAAAGGCTAGAGGTTGGAAGTGCACTGAAGATCCCCGAGATTGCAGGACTCATTGAGAGAATCTGAGGCTTTGCAGCCTGAGAGGCCAGAAAAGCGCAATGATGAAGGTACATGTAGCCTGAGTTTCAGTGGAGTCCCTAGCTTTTTGGAGATGCCAGGACCATGGGATGACCACCAAGAGCAGCAGCAGGTGTGGAATGGAGCTGGTCTGGGCCTGCGAGATGAGCTGTGTGTGCTGTGGACGGCAGAGTCAGACAAGTAGAGCAGCCCAAACCCTTTGGATCTCAGAAGATTATGAATGAATGAATCCCAAATGTCCAGCCTTGAGCTACTTTGCTGGATGAGGGTTTGTTTAAGTGTGTCTGATTCTTCCCTTTGATATAAAACACTAATTCTTTTGGGTTTTACAGGATCCCATAGTTAAGAGAGTTTTAAGAGACTGTGAACTTTTAAGTGTTTGGATTTTTTTTTTAAGGATTGTGGGGCTTTTATGGTTGTACTGTCTTATGTTGTGATATTAATGTTAACATCCTATCTCAGGGACAAGGAATGGAAAGGTTGTGGTTAATAGTGATGTGTTTTGTGTGTCAAGGTGACAAGGGGTCAGTTTTGCTAGATAACTTTAGTGTTGACTTGACACACCTGGGTTGAGGGAGCCTCAGTTGTGCAATTGCTTCCATTGGGCTGGCTTGTGACCATGTCTATGTGGTATTTTCTTGATTGCTGAGTGGGTAGGGGCCCAGTGCACTGTGGGTAATGTCATCCCTGGTCAGGTTGGTGTGTATTATACAAGAAAGCAGGCTGAGCATAGGCAAGGGGAGCAAGCCAGTAAGCAGTGTTCTTCCATGTTCTGTATTTCAGATCCTGCCTTCTACTTTGGGCTCTGTAAGTGAACTGTGACCTGGGAGATGTAAAATGAATAAACCTTTTCCTCCCCAAGTTGGTATTGGTCAAACTTTCTTGTCACAGCAATGGAGAAACAAACTAGAATAGTCAGCCTTCCAAGTGCTGGTATTACAGGTGTGTCACCCTATCTTTCTGTCAGCTTTTGCTTTATGTATTTTGGGACTATATTCTTTTTTTTATTTTTGGTCTTTTCGAGACGGGGTCTCCCTGTAGCCCCAGCTGTCCTGGAACTCACTCTGTAAACCAGGCTGGCCTTGAACTCACAAAGATCCACCTGCCTCTGCCTCCCGAGTGCTAGAATTAAAGGTGAGTGCCACCACACCCGGCTGAGGCTATATTCTTTCTTAAATTAAAAAAGTATTTATTACTATGCTATGTGTATATTATGTGTGTGTGGGTGTGTGTGAGCTTGTCACAGTGGACAATTCTGTGCATTAAGTTCTTTCAACTTTTACAAGGATTCTGGTGTTTGAACTCAGGTCGTCAGGCTTGTAAATCATGCTTTACCCATTGAGCAATCTTAGTAGAGCCTCCTTTTAAAATAATTTTATTGATTCAAGAATTGTGCACAATATATTTTGATCATATTCAGATCCCTCTCCTCTCCACCCCACTTTACTATCCTCAGACTTCATGTCTTCTATTACTATTTGCTTTTTTAAAGGTCTATCAAGTCTAGCTTGTGTTTCCTAATTGCTCTTGGTGTGGGCCTGTCCCTTGGAATCTGGTCAACCTAACAGGTATGACACCAGTGAAGAAAAGCAGCTCTCCTTTTCCTAGGATCTATCCATTTCTAATTGAGCCTCAGATAGAGCTGGGACTTCCTGCCCACTTCCCCTCTCCATGCTGCAGTATGTATCTGATACTGTCACGGGGTCAAGAACCTGTGGTTAGAAATGTCACAGGCCATAGGGAATCTACTGCTATCATTCTGCTAAATAGCCATATTATTAAGTTGACTCATAATGATTTATTGTTATGCTAATAGATTAGTGCATGTCTTCCTGGAGCAATGGCAATTAACACAGAAACCCAAGACTGGTCAACGTGTACAGAATAAGAGACTGTAGAGTGCTCAGCTCTAAAGGGGACACTTATAGTATACTCTATCCTCCCAAAGCTCAGGGGAAGAGGTGGCAGAAAGACTATAAGTCTGGACACCTCAGAATGTTGCACAAATGAACCTACAGTGCTTGTGATAGCCCCTTCCTTTTTAAATTAAAAATGTTATTTATTATTAGTGTGTGTGTGATGTATGTGTACGTGTGTGCCAAGGTGGGTGAATGAGGCTATATTCTTTTTTTTTTAATTACTTTATTTTATTTATTTTCGTATGTGTATGAGTGTACTGTCTGCATGTAGGTTTGTGCACCCGTGTCGTGCAATGCCGCGGAGGTCAGAAGAGGGTGTCGGACTCCCCTGGAACTGGAGTTGAAGAAGGTTCTCAGCTGCCATGTGGGTGATGGGGCTCAAACCCGGGTCCTCTGCAAGAGCAGTTGGTGCTCTTAACCTCTAGGCCATCTCTCCAGCCCTGAGGCTATATTCTTAGATGCATACAAACTTAAGACTATTGTATTTTCCAATAGGCTATATCATTCTATGATGATAAACATCCCTTTTATTTTTAGTGAATATGTATGTCTTTCACAAAGAAAATTATAAATTATTATTGTGGAAAATTAAAACAAACTAAATGATTGGAAAATTACATCATATTTATAGATTAGAAAGCTTGACACTGGAAAGATTTTAAGTCTCTCCAAACTGTGTATGCAAATGTGTGTGGCTAAAAATTACAATCGCAATGTAAATTCCAGCTGGTTTTTGAAAATGAAAAGACTGACCCTGAAATGTATATAGAAATGCAAAAGGTCAAGGACAGCGGCTGCAGTTTTGAAAAGGAAAATAAAATTGTTTGGAATCACTTATATTTTTGACAACTGTATTCACGGCAAAGGTGTACTGCTGCAAGGTAGCAGGAGAGGAGGGTCTCATCAAAAAGTGCGCTGAGCCAGGCGCCGTGGCGCATGCCTTTAATCCTAGCACTTGGGAGGCAGAGGCAGGCGGATCTTTGTGAGTTCAAGGCCAGCCTGGTCTACAGAGCAAGTTCCAGGACAGCTGGGGCTACAGGGAGACCCTGTCTCAAAAAGACCAAACAAAAACAAAACCAAAACCAAAACCAAAAAGTGTGCTGAGGGGCTGGAGAGATGGCCTAGAGGTTAAGAGCAGCGACTGCTCTTGCAGAGGACCTGGGTTCGATTCCCAGCTCTCACATGGCGGCTAAGAACCGTCTTTAACTCCAGTTCCAGGGGAATCTGAAACCCTCTTCTGACCTCTACGGCATTGCACGACACGGGTGCACCAAACTATATGCAGATAGTACATTAATACACATAAAAAACAAATAAAATTAAAAAAAACAAAAACAAAACCAAAAGAGTGCGCTGAACTACTAGTTGGATATTTATATTTATTATTTATTTATTATTTTTTATGTGCATGAGTGTACTGTCTGCATGTAGATTGGTGCACTGATGTTGTGCAATGCCACAGAGGTCAGAAGAGGGCGTCGGCTTCCCCTGGAACTGGAGTTAAAGACGGTTCTTAGCCACCATGTGGGGGCTGGGAATCGAACCCAGGTCCTCCACAAGAGCAGTCGGCAGTCTTAACCACTGAGCCATCTCTCCAGCCCCTAGTTGGATATTTATATAAAAATGCATATACATTTTTATAAAAATATTAGTTTGATTTTTAATGATAAAATTAATTGTTTTTATTTCCTAGTGTTTTGCCTACATGTAGATATGTGCACTATGTACATGCAGTGCCTGTGAAGGCCAGAAGAGGCCATCAAATCCCCTAGGACTGGCATTATAGATGGTTGTTAGCTGTCATGTGGATGCTGGGAACTTAACCTCAGCTATCTGCAAGAGCAGCCAGTGCTCTTAACCACTGAGCTATCTCTTCGGTCCCAATAATTTTTCTTTTTTTAAAATTTTATTTATTTTATTTTATGTGTATGAATGTACTGTCTGCATGTAGGTTTGTGCATCCGTGCCGTGCAATGCCTCAGAGGTTTGAAGAGGGCATCGGATTCCCCTGGAACTGGAGTTCTCCTGGAATTGAAGTTACGGATGGTTTTCAGCCACCATGTGGTTGCTGGGGATCAAACTCTGGTCCTCTGCAAGAGTAGTCGGCACTCTTAACCGCTAGGCCATTTCTCCAGCCCCCTAATTTCTTTTCTTAATACTAAATCCAGAGCATCAAGTTCATACAGATTTTGGGTATATTTTAAAAGATTAAACAATAAAGTTTATTATATTTTTATTGTTTTTATTTATTTATTTATTTTGGTATTTTTGAGACAGGGTCCACCTGTAGCCCCAGCTGGCCTGGAACTCACTATATAGACCAGACTGGCTTTGAACTCACAGAGATCCTTCTGCTTCTGCCTCCTAGGTGCTGGGAGTCTAACTATGAAGCCCTGACTGGCCTGGAACATTTGTAGTAATCCTCCTGCCTCTGCCTTTCAATTGTTGGGATTGCGGATGTACCACCACATCTGGGTAAGTAGTAAATACTCTCAAGGATGACAGAACAGGGGTGAGAAGAATGTGGCTCACACCCATTCAGTTATGTTCTGTCTTTTGCTGCTTTGTGTGCAGTGGTAGAGATGGAAGATGGTGATGGAACCTAGGTAGCCCTCACAGTGCTAATATTTACTAAAACGTTTCCCCACCTAACGCAAAAGGATATTAGAATCAGGAAATTGAAACTGATTTTCACTTATGTAAAAATCATATTAAGGGTGAAAGTAAGAAAATATATAAATGATAATATATAAATAATATATGAACTCTTCTCTTTCATATTCAAATGTAAAAGAGTTCTTTTTTTTCTCAGTGCTGAAGATCAAATCTAGGACCTCACACATTCTTGGCAAGTGTTCTATCACTGAGTCATCGAGATGTTCCCAGCCTTGGGAAGATTTCTTAAATTAGGTGTGAACTTTGGTTAAGGGAGATTACTCAGTGGTTAAGAGCACTTGCTGTTCTTGTAGAGGACCTGGGTTTAGTTTCCAGCACCCACACGATGGCTAACAACCTTCCATAACTCCAGTTCCAGTGGATCCAATACCCTCTTCTGGACTCTGACCTCCATGGGTATTAAGCACACGTGGTGCATTTATGTACATGCAGGGAAATCACTCATGTACATAAAATAAATACAATATTATAAAACTAGAGGAGATATAAATACATGCCCTCAAGAATGGTTAAAATAAAATAAAACTCTGAGAATATCAAGGGATGGCAAGGCTGTGTAATAATTTATTTATAGCCAGGCGTAGTGCTGCATGCCTTTAATCCTAGCACTTGGGAGGCAGAGGCAGGCAGATCTTTGTGAGTTCAAGGCCAGCTTGGTCTACAGAGCAAGTTCCAGGACAGCTGGGGCTGCAGGGAGACCCTGTCTCAAAAAGACCAAAAAATTTTATTTATTTATTTATTTATTTATTCATTTATTTATTTACTGGTCTTTTTGAGATAGGGTCTCCCTTTAGTCTTAGCTGGCCTGGAACTCACTATGTAGACCAGGCTGGGCTTGAACTCACAGAGATCCACCTACCTCTGCTTCCTGAGTGCTGGGATTTAAGGCGTGCACCACCACGCCTGGCATAATAATGTTATATGGTGTGGGTTGAAAAATATTGTTTTCCAAAATTACTTAACTACATTTAGTTCAATTTATACATCACCTTATGATCCAATAATTCAACTTCTGGAAATTTACCCAATAGAAATGAGCAAAACATGTAAAAAAAGATGTCTTCCTGGTACATGTCTGTATCATTTCCAACTTAGGGCTACTGGAAATAATGCTACAGTAAATATTCTTGTGTCTTTTGAGTAAGAAGTTTCAGACATAAAAGAATATTTTTGTATTCTATTCTATGTTTTTATTTAGATGGCTACGAGTGTTCACGTTAAAAGAATCCTTCAAGCAATACACATAAGACTTCTCATTTTATGTTATAATTAGAAAATATCTATAATGTAATAGATTGGTCTGTTAAGTGAGCATATTTGTGACTAAGCACATGTTCACATATAGTCACATATACACAGATGCTCAACACATACATACTTACACAGATGTGCTAACATACATGCATACACATTCATTTATACTTATATGTCCCCAGTGTATATACAAATACACATATACATACAGGCATGCATACTGATACATATAGGCATACATACACATACCCACATATGTACACATAAACATGCTCTTTGAAGAAATTCAAATTTAACCAAACAAAACAACATTTTGAGAGATACAATCATCGTGCATGTCTCCTGCTGAAGGAATTTTACTTCATCTTGTACCAACTGAAAATTGAAGATGATTTTTTTCATTCATGTGAATATTATATTAGGCATGAAAGTAGGATAATATATAAATAATTTATAATGTCTTCTATTTTTATATTCAAATTTTACATCCGAAGAAAAATATTCAGTGGTAATAGGTCCCTAGTGATGGTGACAATTGAATGTGAACAATACTTTATTCTAGAACTGTATTTCCATTAAATACAGAGTCAAATATAGGATCCACTTTAAAACACGGAGGGCAAGAATTGAGGAGGCACAGGGGCTGGCATTGGGTTCTGGTTAACATATGGTTATATTCCAAATTTATAGAGATTTTTCATATTTGTGGCCATACTAAATAAATATTTTAGTTAAATAAAATTAGGCGATTCTTTTATTTGGCATAGTTTAAATTGTAACCTTATATTGCTATATACCTTAAACATCTAGTTATAAAAATGATTTGTAAGATGCTCATTTTTGCTACCAGAAACACTATAATATTCTAAACATATTGCCATGTTTTCACACTTTACACTTTGATTTTTATTTGATTTCTTAGAAACTTAGTTCAGGGCCTGGAGAAATATGGCTTAGAAGCCATTCTTCCAGAGACCTGAGTTTGATTCCCAGTACCCATATAGTGGCTAACAACTATCTGTACTTCTGTCCCAGGGGAATCTGAAACCCTCTTCTGACCTCTATGGATCTTGCCACACATGTGATGCATTACATACATGCAAACAAAATCTTCATACACATAAAACATAAATAAATCTCCCTATTTTTTCCCCAGAAAATATTTTGTAGGCTGGGGACATAGTTGAGGGGTTGACTGATGCATTCACAAGTCTCTGGGTTCCATTCTTAGTACCACATAAAACCAAAACACAACAGCAAGATAATAGAGTGCTTAGAGATGGGCTTTGAAAATGTGAATGACAAAATATGATTTAGAGATAACACAGTTTATTTTCAGATGACATAATGGTGGTATAGGTGCGACACACACATATGCATATGTTGAAGCAATACAAATTGGAGGGGACAACAACAACAAAAGAACTGGGGGACAAAAAACAGACTGAAACCCTAAAGTTCTCCCCCAAACAATAATTATCTGTTTTGAAAAACTTTAAAAAGACTCAGGAAAAGATACAAGACATATATGGCAGAATGCATGAACTTGGGTGGGGTGGGGGACATGGAAAGGGGAATGAGTCTAAATTGGAATGAGAAATGATGTATGATATGCACAAAACTTCAATAAAAATATTTAAAAAATTTGTTCTGAAAAAAAAAAAAAGAAAAACTAGCAAAATCTGGATGATCACAGACAGTGGAAAAGCTACATTCTATTTATCAGACGTGTGGGAAGACACAGGACAGGAGAGGCTCAGAAGTTAGTTTGTTTGTATTAGAGGGTACATGAGGCAAAATGACGTCAACTACCAGTGACTCGCTCAGCGCTCTGGAGTGTGGCATGCCCATGAACCATATTGCTGGCCTAGTTTGGGCCTAGAATACTGTGTTTATTTCTTTGAACGTTTTATGTTACCTTTTATTTATTCTGTTAGTGGCTACATATCTATGTGGGCATTCCAGAGCAAACATGCGGAGGGAGGCTAGTGGACAACTTTCAGTAGTCCAGTTCTCTCCCTGTCATTGGATCCCTGGGATGAAATTCAGGTCTTCAGTCTCAGGGGCAAGCAGGTTTACCTGCTGAGATATGTTGCTGGCAATCTTCATTGAGACAGGGCCTCCTTAAGCCCAGGCTGGTTCTGAACTTGATGTGTAACAGAGGATGACGCTAAGCTTCTTTCCGCTTCCACCTCCCAAGTGTTGGGATTACAGGCATTCACCACTGTGCCTAGCTTTGTTCAGTACTGGGGATAAAATCCAGGCTTTGAGAAAATTTTTATTTTATGTAATGTGTATGAATATATTGCCTGCATGTAAGTAAGCACCCCTGTGTTGTACATTGCCCATAGAGATCAGAAGAGGGCGTTGGATCCCGTGGAACTGGAGTTATGGATGATTGTCATCTACCATGTGAATGCTGAGAATTGAACCGGGGTTCTCTGTGAGAGCAGTCAGTGCTCTTAACAACTGAGCCATGTCTTCAGCCCCAGGAATCCAGGCTTTTACATGTGCTAGGCAAGCACTCTACCAATTGAGCTACGTCCCCAGCCCTCAGTACTGGATTTCTAACAGGGTCCCAGATGACACTAATGCTGCTGGCTTGGAGATGTACCTTGAGCAGTAAGGGTCTAAAATGCAAAAAAAAAAAGTACTTGATATAGAAAGCAGGCATTTTATAGCCTAGTGAGGGAGAAATAAAGGTAGATTTTTGATACAGATGAAAATAACAGCCATCTATTGGATTTGTACATAAATTACATCCAGTTTTTAATCTGACTTGTTACAGAAGCAGCTACCTAGGAGCCAAGACTATCAATATGAAAAAGGTATGAGGAGGAAGACAGGACTTTTAAAAAAATTATTTAATTTCAAACTCAAGTCATCAGGCTTAGCAGCAAGTGCATTTAACCACTGAGTCATCTCGCTGGCCAGGGGCTTTATTATTTATTCATTTATTAAAGGTTTTCTATCTTTTTTTTTCCTTTTTTTTTTTTTTTTAGATGGTTCTCAGACGCCAGGTGGGTGCTGGGGATTGAACCCCAGTCCTCTGCAAGAGCAGTCGGCGCTCTTAACTGCTCTGCCAACTCTCTAGCCTCCAAATTTTGTTGAAGGGTGCCAGTAGGGAATGAGGTATACAAGGGATTAAGATTGACTGGGATGTTGTGTATGAAATACCCAAAAATTCAATTAAAAATCAAAAAAAGAGATTTATTATTTCATATTATGAATGTTTGCCTATATATCTATATATGTACCATTTATGTCTGGTGTCCATGAAGGCCAAAAATGGGTGTTGGATCCTCTGTAACTGGAGTTACAGATGGTTTTGAACTGTTATGTGGGTGTTGAAAAACAGAGCTCAGGTCCTCTGAAAAAGCGGCCAGTGCTCTTAACTGTTGAGCCATCTCTCCAGCCCGCTAATATTTACTCGCCTTTATCACAGAACAGTGATAGAAACTTTGTTAAGACACTAACATGTAGAAGAGAACATAGGCCCTAGACTTCCATAGCTCATTCATATTTCTATGTTCTTCCAGTCACTTCTATGCATACTTTATTTCCTGTTTGTTATAGCTGTTAATGTCCATATTAACTTGAAGCCTACCTTCTAAAGTTTACATTACTGCAAATCTAGCTTTTATGTTTTCAACCCTTTTATGGCATCTTATCAGTTCTTTGTCTGGCTTGCATACTTTTAAACAAGAAGTCTACTATGAGCAAGTGCGCTGAAGAGAGGCCCCCAGCAACCACCTGGCTCTGGCACAAAGAAAATCCAAAGCAACAGGTGTAGAGCTGTTCCTTGAGTGTGGGAGAATATAGGAAATCAACAAGAAGAAAGAAGCAGCTCTTGAAAGACCAGGGACCTGGGACAATATCACAGTCATACCTAGCACCTGCCCTCTTGGACCCAAAGAAAGGGAAAAAGATTTCCCTCTGTGCAGATAAAAGAGAGCATCCCAGCAAGCTATCAGCATGGACACTGGTCCTTAGAGGCTTGCAGCCTAACCATGTTAGTAACTGGAAATCTGTACAGCAGCCTGGTGTTGGTAAAGGATTTCACATCACTTCCCATTGACCCCCTACTCCCCATGGCATTGTGGTCAGAAGCCGTCATGAGAAGAGACTTTGTCTGAAGTTGGGCTGTTTCTAGGGGTCAAAACGCCTGCAAATTCCCACCTCTGGGAGCACACATTCTTCTACTGCATGGCTCAGCAGGCAGCTGATTCATGGGTCAGACTTGGCTCAGCAGAGTGGCTCTGACCTGAACCTGCACAGAGGATCACATGGTAGGGAACAGGGTGCATGGCTCCCAGGATCTCAAGACCAGGGAGCCTGTTCTCCAAGACTCAGAGTCTGGCTAGTCACGTATGTGTGGCTTCCTGCTGGGGCAGGACTGAAGCCAGTTGTCCTTGTAGTCTCTGCACTCCACATCTTTACTTTCCTCCCTCTGGTGTCTAGCTTGTGGTGCCTGTCTCTAGCAGCGTGGGGAGATTCCAGGGCTCCAGTATGTCAGCACCACAGTGTTCTTTTTTCTCTAATTTACTTATGTGTAGAATGAGTGTACTGTCTGCATGTAGGTCTTTGCACCTGTGTCATGCAATGCTGTGGAGGTCAGAAGAGGCTGTCAGATTCCCCTGGAACTGGAGTTAAAGATGGTTCTCAGCCGCCATGTGGGTGCCGGGATTGAACCCAGGTCCTCTGCAAGAGCAGTTAGCACTCTTAACCGCTAGGCTATCTCTCCAGCCCCGCCACAGTGTTCTTAAGCAAAGTAGCAGTTCCTGTGGTTTATCCTACTACTTGGGCCCACAGACTAAGAAGGCCAGAAGAAAAACTTTGTCCAGTGCTGCCCATATCATGCTCTCTTGCTCCCAGGAGCACTACAACTGAGATGCTTTCTCCTGATTCTGGCCATACTCCATTGCCACTAGTCCCTAGTGGGAAGTGAAAGAACGAGGGAACAGTAACTATGACTGCACCCGGTCTCAGGCACAAATGGTTTTGGTGGCTCATTACCATGAAGACCCGCCTCAGCAGGCATGCCCACAGTGGCAGTATCAGGACAGCTTCCCCTACCACCCTGTAGGCTGGGTCCAGCCGCCCACCATCTCTGCATCATTTCTGGTCACACATCGTTGATAATGTGGGGAAGAGTGCTCCTGGGCCGTGCTTCAAATCCTGCCTGAAAGCCTCCCTGTGAAATACTTCGGTTCATCCCACTGTCTGGTTAGATGACATGCGCTTTGGGGCCTTCGTTACTATGGAGGGTTTGTGCCAGACACCCTTACAAGTGGCAGAGTCAACAGCAACAGCACCTAAGGGAAGCCCCCTCACCTGAAGGAAACTACAACTTCTGCTGAAGGAGAGCCCATGTAGGTGCACTCTACACATTCTGCTGTCTGCTTGTGCCTAACTAAACTGCTGAAGTCTTCCTCACTCTTAACCTGACTCAGCAGTGGCTCGCTCTGACTCTGATATGGTAGGCACTACGCCCAAATGCACTACTTACTGCCACAGAATCCACAGGGAGATTATACCTTGGTGGAAGCAAACTGAATATTACATAACTGATGGCCCAAGAGATCTTTAGGAGAAAACCACTTACTATGAAGGCCCCATGTTAGATGCATAAATCTCAACAGAGAAATACAAGAAATATGAAAAATCAAAAATTTTGGACAACTACAAAAGATTATAACAGGCAAAAGTGACAAAGAGAAGAAAAAAACTAAAAAAAATCAAAGGACATTGTCCTCATCAAACATTAATAGTAAGCTGGTTATCTATGTACAGAAAGATTATATCTTTCACCCTGTGCAAAAATAATTCAAAATGGACCAAAGGCCTTAATGTTAAGTCCTGAAACTTTGAAACTACTAGAAGAAAGCATTGTGGAAGCACTTTAAGATATGCATAGAGGCAATTATGTCCTGGATGAAGTCTCAGAACTATAGACAACAGAACAAACTGACAAGTGAGATTACATGAAACTAAAGCACTTCTTCGCAACCAAGAAAACAGAGTGAAGAGACAGTTATCCCTCTGAGAGAGGACTAATAACTAGACTATATAAAGAACTTAAAAAACAACTGTCAAAACAAGTATTCTAATTAAAAGTGAGCAAATAATTTGCATAGATAGTTCTCAAGAACAGGAACACAAATTTTCAATAAATATGTGAGAAAAATGGTCAATATCATAGCCATCAGAGAAAGAATGCAAATCAAACTACAAAAAGTATCACCTTACTCTAGTTAGAATAGCTTTTAACAAAAGGCCAAGAATATGGGGAGACTCTTAGACACTATAGGTAAGAATATAAGTTATTATAGCCACTCTGGAAATTCATATGGAGGTTTCCCCAAAACTAAAAAATCCTATGATCTAAATTATACTACTCTAGAATATTCTGGAATATATATATTCTATTCTATATACATATTCTCTCTCTCTCTATATATATATACTTGGAGTAAAGTCATACATTAGAGAAACCTTCATGTCTATGTTTATTGAGGCAACATTTACTAGTGAAAGTGAAGAATCTGCCAAGCTGCCCATCAGCGAATGAGTATATATAGAAAAATAATGAATATTATTTAACTACAAAGAAAAAATGAAATTCCGTAATTCATAGGAAAATATGTGAAGCTGGAATACATTGTGTTAAGGAAAAAATAAGCCAGAAATAGAAAGACAAGTACCACATTATCGTTCATGTGTGGGTACTAAATCCAGTATTGTCCTGAAAGTAGAAGTGTGATTACAACGACCTGGGAAGGACAAAAGCTTTTCCCCACTACGATGGCTTTGATTGTTGGCTTGAAACAACGTAGAACCACTGGGAAGCGATTTTCAGTGAAGGACTGTCCGGATGAGGTTGGATTGTGGACATTCCATGGGAGATAATCTTGATTTCATTAATTGAAATTAGAAGAACCCCTCACTGTGAGTGGCACCATCCCTTGATAGCAGTGGACTGTAACCTAGAATTTTGAGATAAAGTAAACTCTTCTCTAAGTTGCTTCTTGTCAGGGTACTGTATCACAGCAACAGAAATGGAATCAAGATACCCACTGAATCATCTCACTGGCTCAAGATTTCAGACTCTTATGGTGACCTACACTGAGCACTCAGGAACTTGTTCAGAGTTTTAGCTGGAGTCCTGTTCATGTACAGGAAGCTTGGCATCTGTTTGTTACATGCCTGTTACACTTGTAGCAGTGACCATTTCCTTTCTCTTCAGAGGGGTCTGTTTTCCCTTAGATTTCAAGCTATTTTCTTGCTTTGTGATGAATACTTTCTGCTATATATAGCCTTTTATTATTGCTAGGTTGGGAGAGATGTTCTTTCAGAGCCTGCATTTTTAATATACTCCTATAGATATATGTGTCTTTAAAGAATTATATTTTATATTTTTCTTCTGAGATAAAATATTTGGTATGTGTAGCCCTTTGGTTCTAGTCCCCAGGCTCCTCCGAAGCCTCGTTTTTGGAAAGAAATTCTATGACATTCCACATTTATTTGATGGGTGATTTGGGGTGAAGGGAATGGGGATACTTCTACTAGCTGTGGCAAGCTGGTAACAGGTGGTAAATTACCAGAACAGTAATTTACAGGCATAGAAACAATAGGCATTTGGATACACTACTAGTTTTTGCTCACACACACAACACTCAGCATAGGAATTCAGTTTCAAACCATAATACAGTTGTGTCATTGGGGTTGAAGTGATGATGCAGTTTACATATACATTGTTAGCCTAGAAAACAAAGATATTTACTGAAGACTCCAAAAAGGCATATCCAATGCAAATGGCTAAAGAAATAATGACAACCAATTTTTATTCCCAGGAAGCAGCTCTTTAGTGAATTGGGGTTGCCAAGAGTAGTGTAACTATGTTATTTCATTGATGGCATGTCCTTGGAATAACATTCTCTCTAAAATAGCAGTGACTTCTAAATTATCAACCAAGAATTATTATTTTTCTGGTAAGTCCATCTACTCTGTGGCTACCACTGCTTTTGCCATCCTTCAAAGACATGAGACACAGTTTTTAACCCTCTAATATGGACTGAAGACTCATGTCTCTCTAAGAATCCTCTGAACCTTCAATGCCAGATGGGGCACCCAGCTGAGACACCCAGCTTGTGGACTGAACAGCTACTGAGATTTCGGCCTCTTCAGAATATAGATTACCATTGTTGGACTACCCAGGCTGTATCATGGAGGCCGTACAGGAAGATCAAGACAGGATGCGTGCTTACTGGACCTCATTTGGGTGACTATGGGAAGGAAAGACCCCAGTGTGGAACACAAGGGCAGAATTGATGGTTGTTTGGGCTTGCCAGGGAGGAGCCTTCAAAGCTTCTTTCCACTTTCATCTCTTCCTCCACATCCCTAATTACTCCTCTGTTCCTTCCAGGCCCATTTTACCACCATAGATTATATATATGAAGGATCAAATGTGGTGTTTCCATTTGTGAGCCTTGCTTATTTCACTTAGCATAATCATCTCCCTCTGTCTTAGTAATGACTTACTTTCTTTTTTATTTTTATTTACTTTAGGTTTAATTATTTGGCCTTCCTTAAGGAAAACATGACATTTTTTAGCCTAAAAGAAAAGAAAATCCTCCAATTCAGGTGATTATAATTATATATATATATATATTAATATATATATATATATAAAATTAAAAAAAAAAAAAAAAAAAAAAAAAAAAAAAAAAAAAAAAAAAAAAAAAACCCGACTGAAACAGTGAAGGTCTCCCCAGAACAGTAAGCCTCTGCTTTGAAAAAAAACTCTGGAAAGACTCAGAAAAAGATGCAAGAAATGTATGGCAGAGTACATGAACTCAGGTGGGGTGGGGGGGCATGGAAAGGGAAATGACTCTAAACTGGACTGAGAAATGATGTGTGATGTATGAAAAAGTTTAATAACAATAAAAACATATTAAAAAAGAATGTGTATCCTAAAAATGTCTACCATTCAGGGCAGGGAAAAGGAAAAAATCCATTATTCTTTATATTCAACATCCATTCATTATACATTTTCAATAAAAAATTTCTTGAGCATTTTATATATATATAAATTTTATATATATATATATAAAGAATTATTATTTTTAAAGACTATAACAGACCAGACCACAAGATATTGTATGCATTATTTATCAAGGTTTTCTGTCAAATTATCAAGTTTATTATGAAAAATGCATATTTACCCTACCTTTGCAGGAAAGGAATGTATTAAATGAATTCAATTTCCAGTTCTTGCATAAAAGTTAAAGATGAGGGGCTGGAGAGATGGTTCAGTGGTTAAGAGCACTGACTGCTCTTGCAGAAGACCAAGGTTTGAATCCCAGCACCCACATGGTGACCAACAACCTTGTAATTCAGTTCCAGGCTCTCCTACAGTTTCTCCTGACTTCTGTGGGATTTGCACTGCATGATTGCACTTACATGCATGCAGGCAATGCAGTCATACACATAAAATTAAAATTAATAAAAATTTAAGGATGAAGTACTAAGTGACATTTTAATCACCTTCTGAAAGTGTTATCCCAGACGTAGAATAATGCAATAGGATACAGATCACAGGGGAAATAGGAAACACATTAGCTTAAAAATGTGTCTGAGGAAATGGTTAACCTCTAAGTGTTGGAGGAAAATTCTTGGTTTCATTTTTCTTGGGACATGTGGACATTTTTTTTTTTTTTGTTTTTTTTTTATTTGGTTTTCCTTTTTTCCCTGCTGTCCTGGAACTCACTCTGTAAACCAGGCTGGCCTTGAACTCACAAAGATCCTCCTGCCTCTACCTCCCAAGTGCTAGGATTAAAGGCGTGCGACACCACGCCTGGCTACATGTGGACATTTTTAGGCTGCCCATGCTCCATGGCCCACATCCATACACATGTGGCCAGCTGGGGGGAGGGGACTTGGGAGGCGTGGCTTTGAAGCTTTGTGAAGATGACAGGAAAGAAATTACTCTTCTGTGTTTTATCAATTCCCCTCAAGGAACATCTGAACTCTCATAGCATTTTCCTTTCAGGGAGTTTAGAAAAATGATTTGACTGACTTTCTTCTCTGTTCTCAATTTTGTTTGTTTCTACTTTGTTAGTATGTATTAAATGTACAAGTATCATTATGACGTTTTCATACAAAGTACTGATCCTAATACTCACAGGCTCTATTCTCCTATCTTTCCCCTCTCATCTCTTCCTCTACATCCCTAATTACCCCTCTGTTCCTTTCAGGCCCATTTTACCACCATAGATTACACATATGAAGGATCAAATGTGGTGTTTCCATTTGTGAGCCTTGCTTATTTCACTTAGCATAATCATCTCCCTCTGTCTTAGTAATGACTTACTTTCTTTTTTATTTTTATTTTTATTTATTTATTTAATTTATTTTGGCTGACACAAATATAAAGTTGTACATATTATAGGGTCACATGATGTTTCATGCATATATACATTGTTTAAAACTTAAAACTGCTGAACATGAGCAACGACTTACTTTCATTTTCATTTATGAATGGTTGAATAGAGTTCCATCATCTGTAAAAACATATTTTCTTTTTTCGTTTATATTGACTGATGAACACCAAGGATGATTGTGGATGTAGCAACACATGTGAGGATGTAGGTATCTCTACAGTGATTACCCAGATGCAGTAGAGCTGGATCATGCGGACATTCTCTTTGTAATTTTGAAAGGAACCTTCATATTAATTTTTCTAGTGACTGCACTAATGTCCATCTTCTTCTAGCAGTATAAAATGAATCCCAGAATCCTCATTGAATTTTTGTTTTCTTGATGATAAGCCATTCTGAGATAGAATCTCAATATAGTTTTTTAAAAAATTAATTAATTAATTTATTTCTGTATGTGTATGAATGTACTTTCTGCATGTAGGTTTGTGCACCTGTGTCGTGCAATGCCGCGGAGGTCAGAAGAGGGTGTCGGATTCCCCTGGAAATGGAGTTCTCCTGGAATTGGAGTTTCAGACGGTTCTCGGCCGCCATGTGGGTGCTGGGGATCAAACCCAGGTCCTCTGCAAGAGCGGTCGGCGCTCTTAACCGCTAGGCCATCTCTCCAGCCCTCAATATAGTTTTGATTAGTTTTTCTCTGATGGCAAAAAAGATGTTGCGATTTCTTTCATGTCTTTACTGGCCATTTGCACTTCTTCACTGGTAAGGCATCTGCTCAGTTAATTTGTTTAATCTTTAAGTATTACTTTCTAAGGCACTGGACAGATGGCTCTGCAGTTAAGAGTACTGGCTGTTCTTGCAGAGGAACTGCGTTCAGTTCTCAGCACCCATATGGCAGCTAACAACTATCTCTAACTCCAGTTCCAGGGATATCCAATGCCATCTTCTGAACTCTGCAGACACTGCATGAGATTGGTGCACTTACGCTCATACACATGAACTGAAAAGAATAAGTAGCATATTTTAAAAAGAAAAAAAATATTTCTTTTTGCATTTTGCTACTTTGCTAAGTTTTCTAAGAGCTAAGAATTTTTCTGGTGGAGTCTTTCAGGTCTTTTAAATATAGAGATGGCTCAGTGGTTAAGAACACTGGCTAGTGTCAGCTCCCAGGACTAACATGGGAGCTCACAATTGCCTGTTACTGCAGTTCCAGGAGATCTGATACCCTCTTATAGCCTTCATGGGTACCACATGCAGGTGGTAAACATACACACATGCAGGTAAACACTTATACATAAAAAATAAATAAATCTTTAAATGTAGAATAATATCTTCAAATAGAGATAACTCCAATTCTTTCTCCATCTTTATCCATTTATTTAGCCTCATTGCTAGTTATGATTAAAAACATTTTATTATTTTTATAAAGTCTGAGTATATTGTATGTAAATGTACCTGTGTTGTGCAGTGGTCCCGGAGGATAGAAGGGGGCATCAGAATCCCTGGAGCTGGAGTTACAGTTGGTTGTTAGCCTCCATGTGGATGCTGGAAACCAAACACTGGTTTGCTGAAAGAACACCCAGTCCTCTTAATGGATGACCTATCTCTTCAGCCCAATTTCAGTTAAGATTTTAAGAACTATGTTTAATAGGAGTAGGTGGGCTGTCTCATCCTGTTCCTGGTTTTAGGGGAAAGGCTTTCAGTTCTTTTCAGCTTTCATGCTTGGTCAATACGCTATAAACAAGTAACTGAGTTGTCAGCTCCGAATGGAACATCTTTATCAATGTTAACTAGCAGTTTGCCTTGACAATATTGAGCCCTGATATTTAGTATTTTTTTCCTTCTAATTTTAGATTTGCTCTGTTTCTGCTAAGGTTTTGAGGTGCATCATTATTAATTTGAGATCATTCTGGTTCTTGTTTACCTTTTATTTTTTGGTCTTTCTTTTTTGAGACAAGGTCTCCCTGTAGCCCCAGCTGGCCTGGAACTTGCTATGTAGACCAGGCTGGCCTTGAACTCACAGAGATCCACCTGCCTCTGCCTCCCGAGTGCTGGGATTAAAGGCATGCACTACCATGACCAGTGGTTCTTATTTAGTGTGTGTGTGTGTGTGTGTGTGTGTGTGTGTGGGCCAGAAGTCAACCTAAGGCACTATTCCTTATAGCGTATTTAATTTGTTTTAGTACAAAATTCAACTATTAAAGAAATTGTTCTTTGAGAATTCATGCATTATACAATGTCTTTTGATCATATCCACCCATTCCTCCTTTCCACTCCCCTGAGATCACCCCAACATGTCCTCCTCTCAAATTCATGCCTTCTTTTTTTATTGGTTGTTTACGAATCATTGAGGGCAATTGGTGCATGGATGTGGGATTGACCTCTGGGACATGGGAACCTACCAGTGGTCACACCCAGAAGAAAACTGACTCTCCCTCAGCAGTCGTCCATCACTAATAGCTCCTCAGCCAAGGAGAGAGCCCCAGGAGCCTTTCTCCCATCCTTGCTAGAACAGTGGCTGGCTTGAGCTTGTGCAGGTCTTGTGCAGCTCACCACAGCTGCTGGATTAATGAGTGCAACAGCCATGTCACATCCAAAAGAAAGAATTTCACAGCACTCCTTCCCTTCCTCTGGCTCTTATATTCTTCCTGGTCTTTCTTCAATGATGGTCCTTGAGCCTTGCAGGGGTGGATGGGTGGGGGTTTGATACAGATGTTTCTTCTATGGCTGAACATGGACAGTCATTTATTCTCAGCATTTTGACTAGTTATGAGTCTCTTCATTGACCACTACACTGCAAAGGGAAGTATCTCTGACCAGGGTTAAGAGGAGTACAGATCTATAGTAAACCCAAATATTGGAACTGCAGTTCAATATCATGCCTACTTACCAAATAACAGCAGTAGGTTCCCCCCACCTCTCCGAGGGGCTGTGACCTCTCCAGGCAGGGGCTTTTGACCAGTGTTACCGTCCTAGGTATAAAGTCCTTCCTGTGGAACAGGCCTCGATTCCAATCAGAAAGTGGTTGTTTACCCTCAAACAGTCACGCTAGTACTGTAGCGGGCATATCGTGAGGGGGAATGGCATGGCCACATGCAGGGTCTAGTGCTTGCCTGCCCAAGAACTTTCAGCACTATTATAAAGACTAAAACAGCACTGAAGACATTTCCTGATCAGTTCCAAATTGATTTCTCTATGTATTACAACCAGAGTGTCTTCAGGATTAGTGTCTTAGACTCAAGAGTGTTTGGAATAGTCTTTGCTATTTTAGATACCTCTAGTGCTTCCTTGACTAATAATTCATAGAGAGGTATATCATGCCCAGCATTGAGATATTTTTTTTGGTTTTGAAGACATTACTGTTTATTAAGGCTAGAATATGTTTATTTTCAAATAAACATATTCTAGCCTCTGCAAATTTAATTCATTGCAAATATTAGATACCAAATACAAAAGGCATGGCTTCATAGATTTATATAAATATCTGACAAATTTGCTATCTGAATTTTCAATAGTTTCAAGCCTTTGTAAAAATTTGAAATTCAAAATAAAAAATAGATAGTCATGAAAAGAAAATAATGCTTTTTAAATTGCCATTTTAAAAAATAAAATATTTACTTTATAGAATAACATTAAGAGTTCATTTCTTTTTTTTTTTTTTTGGTTGGGTGTTTTTTTTTTTTTTTTTTTTTTTTTTTTTTTTTTTTTTTTTTTTTTTTTTTTTTTTTTTTTTTTTTTTTTTTTTTATTTATTGATTGATATTTTTATTGATGTTTTGCCTATTTCATACCTCATTTCTCAGTCCAATTTAGACACATTCCCCTTTCCATGCCCCCCACCCCATCCCAATGCCATACATTCTGCCATACATGTCTTGCATCTTTTTCTCAGTCTTTTTTCACTGTTTTCCCTTTAATTTTATATTACTCTAAAACATGCATACATATCCTCCACCCACATACCAATATTACAAAATCTGAACATAAGTGGTACGTTATTCTCAAGCCCGTTAAGGGATTCATCTTTTAACCTTATGCCTGCTTTCATATAAAAAGAGATATAACATAGACAATGCTTAGTTTGCTTTGTAGACTAGGGATTTGGTGCTAGCATCCACAAGTGAGGGACAAGTTGTTTATTTTTATGGGACTGTATTACTTCACTAGCATAATGTCTTCTAGTTCCATCCATTTACCTGCAAAGTTCATGATGTCATCTTTCTTTACTGCTGCATAGAACTCCATTGTGAAGATGTACCATATTTTCTCTATCCACTCATTGGTTGAGGGGCATTTGGGTTGGTTCTAGCTCTTTGCTATTGTGAAGCCAGCATCACTCTAGTTTTTTTTTTTTTTTTTTTTTTTTTTTTAGTTTTTATTTATTTCTGTACGTGTATCAATGTACCGTCTGCATGCAGGTTTGTGCACCCGCGTTGTGCAATGCCGCGGAGGTCAGAAGAGGATGTTGGATTCCCCTGGAACTGGAGTTCTCCTGGAATTGGAGTTTCAGATGGTTCTTGGCCGCCATGTGGGTGCTGGGGATCGAACCCGGGTCCTCTGTAAGAGCAGTCAGCGTTCTTAACCGCTAGGCCATCTCTCCAGCCCCCCAGCATCACTCTAATATCAAAACCAGGCAAAGATACAACCAAAAAAGAAAACCATAGGCCCATTTCATTAATGAACATAGATGCAAAAATTCTCAACAAAATACTTGCAAACTGCATACAGGCACAGATCAAAAAGATCATTCACCATGACCAAGTTGGATTTATACCAGAGATGCAGGGATGGTTCAACATACACAAATCAATAAATATCATAAAACACATAAATGGACTGAAAAACAAAAACCAAATGTTTATCTCAATGGATGCAGAAAAAGCCTTTAACAAAATCTATCATGCCCTTATGTTCAAAGTCCTAGAGGAATTGGACTGGAGGGAACATTCCTCAACATAATCAAAGCCATATACAACAAACCCACAGCCATCATCATCCTAAATGGGGAAAAATTAGAAGCATTCCCCTTAAAATCAGGAACCCAGCAAGGCTACCCCCTATTGCCACTCCTCTTCAATATAGTGCTTGAAATGTTTGCTACAGCAATAAGACAAGAAAGGGAAATTAAAGGAGTACAAATTGTAAAAGAGGAAGTTAAACTATCCCTTTTTGCAGATGATATCATAGTTTACCTAAGGGATGCTAAAAACTCCAGCAGAAAACTCTTAGAAACAATAGGTTTTGTTGTGTTGTACTGTCATTGTCATTTAGTTCCAAGAATGCTTTTATTTCTTTATTTCCTCCTTGACCCATTCATTATTCAGGAGTGTGTTGTTTAGTCTCCATATGTTCATGTAGGTAGCTGGGCTTATCCTAGTGTTGATATTGAGCTTTATTGCAGTATGGTCTGATAGAATGCATGAAATTATTTCAGTTTTTTTTGTATTTGTTGAGGTTTTTTCTGTGTCCAAATATGTAGTCAATTTTGGAGAATGTTCCGTGGGGTGCTGAGTAGAAAGTATATTCTCTGGTGCTTGGGTGGAATATTCAGAAGATATCTGTGAGGTCCATTTCCTTTATTGTCTTGTTCAGTTCAGATGTCTCTCTGTTTATTCTTTGTCCAGTTGATCTGTCCAAAAGACTCAGTGGGGTATTGAAGTCCCCTACTATGAGTGTGCTGGAGTTGATCTGTGCCTTGAGGTCCTGTAGAGTTGTATTTACAAAGGTTGGTGCATGAGAGTTTGGTGCATATATATTCATGATTGTGAAGTCTTCATGTTAATTTTCCCTTTGATAAGGATATAATGGCCCTCTTTGTCTCTTCTAATTGCTTCTACTTTGAAGTCTATTTTGTCTGATATTAAGATAGCAACTCCTGCTTTCTTTTTATACCATTTGCTTGGAATGTTGTTTTCCATCTTTTCACTTTAAGTTGATGCCTATCCTTAAGAGTGAGATGGGTTTCTTGTAGACAGCATATTGATGGATTTTGTTTCCTAATCCATTCTCCCAGTCTATGCCTTTTGATTGGGGAGTTTAGCCCATTGATATTTAAGGTTATGATTGAGAGGTATGTGTTGCTTCCTTCCATCTTATACATTTGCATTTTTTGTGTTGGTTTTTACTTCTGCATTTCTGATTTTATTAAATTTTTCTTTCAAGGTGCCTGGAGGTAGTTGCTCCTCTCCTCTGTCCTTTGAATTGCTTCAAGTATTTTCTGAAGGGTTGGTTTTCCAGACATGTATTCTTTCATCTTGTTTATGTCATGGAAGATTTTTCTCTTTCCTTCAACTAGAATCGACATTTTTGCTGGGTATATTAACCTGGGTTGACATTTATAGTCGTTTAGCACAGGGAATGCTTTGGTCCATGTTCTTCTTGCTTAAATGGTTTGTGCTGAGAAGTCAGCTGTAATTCTGATCAGTTTTCCCTTATATGTAACTTGTTGTTTTTCTCTTGTGGCTTTCAGAATTTTGTCTTTGTTTTGGGTATCTAGCATTTTAACTATGATATGGCAGGGGGAGTTTCTTTTCTGGTCTAGTCTATTTGGTGTTCTACTTGGTTCTTGAATTTGCATGGGTTTGTCTTTTTTTAATTTGGGGAAATTTTCCTCTATTATTTTGTTGACAATCTGATCAATACCATTCTCTTGGGATTCTTCTCCTTCCTCTATCCCTATGATGCAGATGTTTGATCTTTTCATAGTGTCCCACATTTCCTGGTTGTTCCACTCTTGTGTATTTTAAAAATTTTCACAGTCTTTACTTGAGCTTTTTAGTTGTTCTGTGTTGTCTTTTAGGTCTGATATTCTTTTTTCTGCTTCCTCCATTCTGCTTCTGAGGCTTTTTCCCATTCTTTCCTCTTGATTGGATGAGTATTCGATTTCCTTTTTCACTTCTTCCTGTATTTTCTTTAATATTTCCATTTCCTTTTGGAGCTTCTCAAACTTTTCTTGTAGCTCATTGGTTTCCTTTTTCAGTTCAGCATGGGATCTTTTCAGTATTTCCACTTCCTTCTGGAGTTTGTCATTTTGTCCCTCTAGCTCTTTCTGGACTCTGTCATTTTCTCCTTTTAGATTTTTCCAAAGTTAGTTCTTGTCTTCCTCTAGGTCCTTTCTGAGTTTTTCATTCTCTCCCCTTAGTTTTATGATTTCTTTGAATACATCTGTGATTGTTATTTTGTGACCTGTGTCCTGGGTTACCTCTAGGGAGATCCCATTGTAGGAGTCCTCCACTGGCTCCGAACAGTTTGGTGTGGAGTTATTCTGTGCTTTTCCCATATTGTTCTTTGTTTGTGCTCTCGGCATGTGGTTAGCCTTCTGCCTGTATTCTGATGCAAATCTTGAATGCCTCTTCACCTTGTTGAAGGATTGCTTTCCTTGATTCCTTTGGGTGTCATTGTTGTATTCTTCTTATGAATGTAGTGTTGAGTTGTCTAGGTTTTAGGCTTTCAATTTTGGTTATATATTGGAAGGTATAGTTCACTTTTCCCTTTCTGTTCTGCAAGAGCTGGGTGGGTAGCAACCTGGATGACACCTTCTGAACACTGTATTCCCTCTGCTGCCAGCCACTCTCTCCTGAGTTCCAGTTGGGGGATTCCAGTTGGCACAGGGGAGGGGGTTGGGTTGTTTGCTTAGCCTGCGTGCTGGTCCATGCAAACTCCACCCTCAGCTGCTGCAGAGGCAGCACGTAGACCATCCCAATGCAGCTCTTTGTGTTCAAACCTCAGCTCCTAGATCTCAGAGCCTTCTGGGCCAACTCCCCCTGTTCACTGGAGCCTCCAGTCCACACAAATTCTTCCCTCCCTGTTTTTTTTTTTTTATGTAGGCACTTAGTGGTATAAATTTCCCTCTTAAGACTGCTTTTAAAGTCTCCCATAGATTTGTTGTGTTATATTGTTTTTTTTTTTATTTCCAGGAATACTTTTATTTATTTCTTTATTTCTTTCTTGACCCATTCATTATTTAGGAGTGTGTTGTTTAGTCTCCATATGTTCCTGTAGACAGTATGGCTTCTTCTAGTGTTGATATTGAGCTTTATTGCACTGTGGTCCAATAGAATGCATGGGATTATTTTGATCCTTTTATATTTGTTGAGGTTTTTTTCTGTGTCCCAGTATTTTGTTGACTTTGGAGAATGTTCTGTGGGTGTGCTGAGTAGAAAGTATATTCTGTGGTGTTTGGGTGGAATATTTGGTAGATGTCTGTGAGTTCTGTTTGGTGTATTGTATTGTTCAGTTCAGATGTCTCTCTATTTATTCTTTGTCCAGTTGACCTGACCAAAGGGCTCAGTGGGGTATTGAAGTCCCCTACTATTAGTGTGCTGGGATCAATCTGTGTCTTGAGGTCCTGCAGAATTGTGCTTATAAAGTTTGGTGCACCAGAGTTTGGAGCATATATATTCATGATTGTGAAATGTTCATGGTTAATTGTTCTTTTGATAAGGTTGTAATGACTATCTTTGTCTCTTCTGATTAGATTTACTTTGAAGTCTATTTGTCTGATATTAGAATAGCAACTCCTGCTTGCTTTTTGGTACCATTCACTTGTAATATTTTTTTCCATCCTTTCAACTTAAGTTGATGCCTATCCTTGAGGGTGAGATGGGTTTTGGGTAGACATTATATAGACCAGTTCTGTTTCCTAATCCATTCTCCTATGTCTTTCGATTGGGGAGTTTAGACCATTAATATTTATTTATTTATTTGTTTATTTATTTATTTATTTATTTATTTATATGAATGTACTGTCTGCATGTAGGTTTGTGTACCTCTGTTGTGCAATGCCGCGGAGGTCAGAAGAGAGTGTTGGATTCCCCTGGAACTGGAGTTCTCCTGGAATTGGAGTTACAGACGGTTCTCAGCCGCCATGTGGGTGCTGGGGATCGAACCCGGGTCCTCTGTAAGAGCGGTTGGCGTTCTTAACCGCTAGGCCATTAATCTCCAGCCCATTATTTTTTATGTGTATGAGTGTACTGTCTGCATGTAGGTTTGTGCACCTGTCTCGTGCAATGCTGTGGAGGTCAAAACTGGAACTGGAGTTCTCCTGGAATTGGAGTTACAGATGGTTCTTAGCCGCCATGTGGGTGCTGGGGATCAAACCCAGGTCCTCTGCAAGAGCACTTGGTGCTCTTAACCACTAGGCCATCTCTCCAGCCCCTAGACCATTAATATTTAAGGTTATTATTGAGAGGTTTGTGTTGCTTCCTTTCACCTCATTTTATGCTTGCATTCTTGGCCCAAGTTAGCATTTCTTCAGTTATACTGTTATCAGTTACTCTCTCTAGCTGCTTGGGGATAATTGCTCTTTTCCTCCTTTTAATGCTTCAAGTATTTTCTAAAGGGTTGGTTTTCTGCACATGAATTCTTTCATCTTGTTTATGTTATGAAAGATTTGTCTTTCACCTTCAACTATAATTGACATTTTTGCTGGGTTTAGTAATCTGGGTTGGCATCTATAGTCATTTGGTACTGGGAATATTTTGGTCCAAGTTCTTCTGGCTTTCATCATTTACATTGCAAAGTCAGCTGTAATTCTGATGGGTTTCCCTTTATATGTAACTTGTTTTTCTCTTGTGGCCTTCAGTGTTTTGTCTTTGTTTGGGCATCTAATGTTTTAACTATGACATGGTATGGGAACTTTCTTTTCTGATATTGTCTATTTGGTGTTCTATGTGCTTCTTGTGTATGGGTTTTTTGTTTTTCAGTTTGGAGAAATTTTCTTCTATTATTCTATTGAAGATCAGATCAATACCATTGTCCTGGGATTCTTCACCTTCATCTATCCTTATGATGTGGAGGTTTGGTCTTTTCGTACTGTCCCACATTTCTGATTGTTCCACTCTTCTGTTTTTTTAAATATTTATTTATTTTTTATGTGTATGAGTGTACTGTCTGCATGTAGGTTTGTGCACCTGTGTCGTGCAATGCTGCAGAGGTCAGAAGAGGGTGTTGGAGTCCCCTGGAACTGGAGTTAAAGATGGTTCTCAGCCGCCATGTGGGTGCTGGGGATCAAACCTGGGTCCTCTGCAAGAGCAGTCAGCGCTAGGCCATCTCTCCAGCCCCACTCTTCTGTTTTTTAAAAATTTTCATAATCTTTACTTGAGCATTCTAGTCTTTATCTTATCTTCCTTACTTGATATTCTATTTTCTGCTTCTTCTAATTTTTTACTGAGGCTTTCTCCCATCCTTTCCTGCTGATTGAAGGTACAATTTCCTTTTTCATTTCATCCTGTGATTTCTTTAGTATTTCCTTTTCCTTCTGGAGCTTGTCTTTCTCTCCTTCTAGATCCTTGATTCTCTGCTTGGTTTCCTGTTTCATTTCAGCCTGGGATCTTTTCAGTTTTCCACTTCCTTCCGGCATTGGTCCTTCTCTCACTCTATTTCCTTCCAAAGTTTGTTATTCTTCCCTTCAATTCTTTGATTTGTTCTTTACAGTCCTTGATTTTTTTTTTTTTTTAGTATGTCTATGATTGTTCTTTTAAAATTCGTGTTCTTGGTTACCTCCAGGGAGAACTGGTTGTTGGAGTCTTCTATAGGACTGATAGAATTTGGTGGTGATTTATTGTTTGCTTTTCCCATGGTGGTGATTTTTCATTGTGCTTTTGGCATGCGGATTTGATTTGTTGATTGTAATCTGATGTGAAATTGGAATGTTTCTTCATTTGCTTGAAGGCCTGTTCCTCTAGGTTGGCCGAGGCGTGGCAGCTTTGTTGTCTCTTCTCTTATTTACCTTGTGCCCCCAGTCTCCACAGCTGTTCCCACCAGGATGGCCACACTATGCGGGGGGAGGCTGGGGGCATCAGTGGTTTGGCTCATGCACCAGCCCTCTGGGCACAGTCTCTGCCCCAGATGCAGTTACTGATGAATAGTGCAGAGGTTCATGTAGACCTGAGAGGGTGTTGAGTCACTTTCTCTCTGTGGTTCAAACAGTGTAGACCAGAGAGCGCAAGTTGCAGGCCGATGCCCCTGACTCCATTTCCCACGGTGTGTGACCTGTTTGGCGTTTTCTGTGTCTAGGTTCTGCCAGGTGAAGAATACAGCATCCACGCTCAGAACAGGCGGACTGATCCTGCCTGCTCTGGCCCTGACTGTCTTTATCCTAGCTCTGATTTGCTACTTCGCTCCTAATCCTACACAGTGGTTTCCTCTGGTCAGACGTTGCTTTTAGCTCCCTGAATGAATGAATTCATCCACCGCTTCCTTCTGTGGCACTGTCCAAGTAGACAAGGACCTGGGATTCTGCCCCTCGTCACAACCGGTTTAGAGGATCCACACTGATTCTCAAGGTAGTTGCTCACTTAACTAGTGGAGAGAGGGCGGACTTTGGGGTTTGAAGATATCAAAATGCAGGGACGTCTGTTTCCCTAGGTTGTAAAGGTAAGACCTGTCTTTAGGATTCCCCACGAGGCACAGATGCGCAGGAAGGGAAGTGCAGGGAGCTCCTTCTCCAGCATCTGCTGCGGCATGGAACTCAGGTCTTGAGCTATATTCCTGCACGGTTCCGGGTGTGACGTGTGGAGTCCGCTCATGCTTTCTTTTCCTCTTTTGCTTGAAGACCTGCTTGCTGGGGAATCTTCCCTTCCCTACTGTCTGTTATTTATTGTGTAAGTTGACATTTTAGTGTTTCTGGATTTCACCCCCTCTGTTTACTGCCTGCCCTTGCGCCGCCCTGCAGTTCCATCCTCCTTCCTCTCTCTCACACACCTAATGTTCCGTTGAAGAGTCACTGAGACATAGAAGAATCCAGGGTATCTCTATTTCTCCATCTTTTCCTCCCTCTTTCTGAGTTCTTGAGTGTGTTAGTGAAGGCTCATATTTTAGAGTCGGTCAAGACATATGAAACAATAAATTCAAGTTTGTTTAGCTGTTCCATAGGTTTCATAAATTTTGTTTTTTTTGGCTGGTTTCATTAATTTCTTTTAAATATTTGTGTTAATTGTATTTATTGCAAATTAGACTCAAGGACTAATTATGTATTCTTTTAGAGGTCACAAAATAATAAATGCAAAACACAACAAAACCAACAGCCACTGCTTCTGCAAACTCAGCTTCCTAAATTTTTCAAACTGTTATTAATAAAATCAGTATAACAAATTTACATTTTTGAGTGGGAAAATTAAATATCAGAGAGAGAGAAAAAATTTTATTTGTGATCAGAGCAAAATGAAAAAAGTAAGAGAGACCTTTAAATTTTAAATAAAGAGAATTTCAAGCTGGGTGTGTTGGAAGACGCCTTTAATCCCAGTACTGGGAAGACAGGGCTGGGAAGGCAGGGGCAGGCAGATCTCTGTGAGATGGAAGACTGGGTCTACATAGTGAGTTCCAAGCCAGCTGGGGCTAAAGGGAGACCTTGTCTAAAAAAAAAAGTCTGTCAAATCCCTAGAGAAATATTATTACTATATGCTAAATATGGAACCTTATATTTACAGTCAAGTATGCCAGTCAACACTCATCAAAAAAGCTTCTTTTGCAACTGATGGAGACTACCACACAGCTCCATAACTGGTCCTGCACAGAGAATAGGTGTCTGTGAGATGCCTAACCCTATGTGACATATCTACAATGGAACTTCTACACCTGTCTCGTATAACGTAGTGGAACAGGGGTTAGAGAGTAGTAATGCATCTCTTAAATTTCCTCAGTGGACCTTCCTCATGCAACACGGGGTGATGAACACAAAGAGACTGCAGAGTTTGGGTCCCTGGACCAGACTCCTATATTAACTTGTACCCACCCAGAGCTCAGGGACCATTGTGGAAGATGGGGTGGGAAGATTGTAAGAACCAGGAGAATAGGTGCACGACCATACGGAAACAATCTTACAGGCTCCTAGAACCTTGTTCATATGAACTTACAGCAATGGTGACCCATGCAAATATGAACTTACAACAATGGTGACCCATCAGAAAAAAGCCAGCCTAGCCCTGGGCCACAATTTTGACAAGGAACTATTGGCAGCTGATTATTGCTGGGTGAGGGAGAATTAATTTTCTTTAAGGTTGACCGGGCTCCAATGGATGAACTCACATTGAGGGACATCTGGGGATACAAACTTGACTCAGCACGCCTTAACATATATGATAATAATTCTGGTACATATATGATGTTTATATAGGCATATTTTGGAGCAATACACTTGGGAGGGAACCACAACAACATAAGGACTGGGTCAAAGAACAGACCAATATATTTAAATTCTGCCTCAAACAATAAACCTTTGCAGAGAAAAACTTTAAAAAGACTGAGAGAAAGATACAGGACATGTATGGCAGAATGCAATGAACTGGGGTGGGGTGGGAGGAGGGGAAAGGGGAATATCTCTAAATTAAATTGAAAAACGATGTATGAAGTACACACAACATCAGTAAAAGTATTATATTAAAAAACATGTATGACTAAATTCATGAAGTCCTGTGGGCAGGATATGGGGGTTCAGACAAGGAAGTGGGGGCTAACTATGATTAAGATGCATTATATGAAAGCCAAAAATTTCAACAGAATATAGTTAAAAAACAAATAAATAAACAATCTCACAATGGGACTATAAGAGATGGTTAAGTGGTTAAGAGTACTTACTGCTCTTACAGACGACCCAAGTTAGGTAGCTACAACTGGCTGTAACTTCATCTTTGGGATCTGCCCTCACATGCAAGCACTCATAGACACGAATACACGTATTTACATGTATATATGTTTATATATATATATATATATATATATATATATATACAAATTTCAGTGGATGGCAGATAATGAAGAAACTCACAACTGGTCAAAGTACAGAGAATAAGTGTATATGGAATGCTTTGCCAAGAATGGAACATCTGTATCACACTGCTTCTCCCACTGCCCCCTGCCAATGCTCAGGAACCATTGCAGAAGATGGGGTGGAGAGTGTATAAGAGCCGGAGGTCAGGAAAGACTGGAGCTGGGTGGCGTCTTCTGGACTTGACCGGACCACCATACTCATGAACTCGTGACAGCTGTGGTTGCCTGCACAGAGCTGCTCAAGACCAAGCCAGTTAACATTCTAACGTGGATGGGAATGGGGTTGTGTTAGTTACTTTTTCGTTGTGCTGATAAAATATCATGACCCGAAGCAGCTTATAGAAGGAATAGTTGATTTTGGCTTCTGATTCCAGATAGAGTCCATAATGGTGAGGAGGGCATGGCAGTAGGGCAGTAAGCTGAGAGGTCGTATTCCAGCCACACACAGGAAGCACAGAGAGGGAACGGAAGTGGGAGAAGGCTATAAACCCTCAAAACCTGCTCCCAGGGAAGTACTTCTTCCAGCAAGCCTCCATGTCCTAAAACTTCTATCATCTCTACGAACAGAGCCACCAACTGTGGATCAAGTGCTCAAATATATGAGCCTATGAGGAACAGTGCTAATTCAAACCACAACAAGGATACATGAGTTCCCACTCCTGACTAAGGAGTTATAGACAATGCATGCCTTCTGGGAGAGGAAGGGTCCATTTTCTTTAAGTGTGTATGTAACCCTCTGGTAAGTTATCTATGTTCCAGTGGATGCTCTCAAACCCCAGGAGATAGGGACAGCATAAATTATATGTGATGGGTTATATATTAAAAAAAGACTACATAAAATTTGGGGTGGGTAAGGGAGCAGGGGTTGATCTGGGAGAAGTTAGGAGTGGGGAAGATATGATCAAAGGCTTTGTCTGAAATTCTCAAATAATTAATATTATATTAAATATATTTTAAAAATCTCAGGGCTGGAGAGATGGCTCAGCAGTTAACAGTACTCTTGCAGAGGACCTGGGTTTGGCATCCACACAGCAGCTAACAATTATCTGAAACTCCAGTTCCAAGGGATCTGATGGCTTTTTCTGACTTCTGTGAGCTTTGCAGGACATGGGTGCACTTACATACATGCAAGCAATACACTCATACACATTAAAAATAAAAAAGAGAAAGTGTGGAAAAAATATTCCAAAAAAGGATGGAAAAAATATCCCAAGCAAATGGTACTAAGAAACAAGCAGGAGTGGCTATTCTAATATCAGACAAAGTAAAATTAATCAGAAGAGACAAAGAGGGCCATTACATCCTTGTCAAAGGAACAATGAACCATGAAGACTTCACAATGCTAAATGTCTATGCACCAAACTCTAGTGCTCCTAACTTTATAAACACAACTCTACAGGACCTCAAGACACAGATTAATCCTAACACACTAATAGTGGGAGACTTCTACTGAGCCCCTTGGATAGATCAACAGGACAAAAAATAAAGAGAGACATCAGAATTGAACAATACAATACACCAAATGAACCTCACAGACATCTACAGAATATTCCACCCAAATACCAGAGAATATACTTTCTACTCAGCACCTCATGGAACATTCTCCAAAATTGACCACATACTGGGGCACAAAAGGAACTTTAACAAATACAAAAGGACAGAAATTATTCCATGCATTCTATGAGACCAGAGTGCAATAAAGCTCAATATGAATACCAGAATAAGCCCAACTAGCTACAAGAACACATGGAGACTAAACAACACAATCCTGAAAATGAGTTGGTCAGGGAAGAACTAAAGAATGAAATAAAAATAAAAAAAAAAAAAAAAAAATGAAAAAAAAGACACAATAAACCAACACAAACCTATAGGGATACTGTATAAAAGCACAGTCCTTGGGAGGGAAACTTCATAGCCCTAAGTGACCCACATGAAACAAGAAAAAACCAAAAACAAAACAGAGGGACAAGGTAAATGACTCTAACACTGCAGCTCATAAGCACTTAAGATACAAACAACAAAGTGAACCCCAAATCACTACCAGAACGGAATGCTATATAAAATGAACAAAATTCAGAGCAGAAATCTATGAAATAGAAACAAAGAAATCAATACACAAAATCAAAATCCAAAGCTGGTTCTTTTGAAAAATAAAACAAAATAGACAAGACCTCTAGCTCAGTTACAAAAAAAAAGCTAGAGAAATTCTCCAAATCAATAGTATTTGTGATGAAAGGGAAACATCAACAAAGACAAAGAAAAGATCCAGACACTATATGGGAATACTTCAAACATCTATGAGCGGTCATTTTAAATTTGAAAACCTAAAGAGAAATGGATGAATATTCTTAAATCTGGAAGCCAACAAAAGTCAACTCCAAGAAGAATGACATTTAACAGACCCATATTATTTGAGGAAATTGAAGATGTATTAAAATGCCTCCCAACTAAAAAAGCCCCGATCCAGATGGTTTCATAGGCAGAATTTCTATTAAAATTCATTTAAAGACGGTCCTAACAAACCATTGCTACTCAAATGTTTTTTGAGAGGGATACAAACAGAGGGAATATTCCCAAACTCCTATGAAGGCAGCATATCTGCTACCAAACCAGGCAAAGATAGAGCTAAAAATAAAGCTATGGACCCATCTCACTAATGAACATAGGATGCAAAAATTCTTCAACAAAATACTTGCAAATCGGATACCGCCCACATTAAAAAGATCATCCATCATGATCAAAGTTGGATTCATACAGAGATGCGGGATGGTTCACGATACGTAACATTCAATAAATTATTTCATAAAGCACATAAATGGACTGACACAAGACAAATTTCCTAGACTAATCAGATCAAATCATTCAATATGAATTTGCAGAAAAAAAGCCTTTTTTTTTTTATTTTTTGTTTTTTTTTTGTTGTTTTCCTTTTCTTTGTTGTTTTTTTTTTTGAAACAAGAATGCCCTGATCCTTCATGTTCAAGAGTCCTAGGAGAGATAGGACTGGAAAGGAACATTCGTAAGCATGACACAGGAGCCATATATAATTTTGAGCAAACCCAATGGCCAAATCATACTAATGGTAGACCTTGGAACCATTCTCCCTCCCTTAAAGGTGGGAACCTGGCAGGCTGCCCACCATATCACCATCTTTAACATTTAGTGCTTGAACACTTAGCTAATGTTACAATGAAGTTAAGAAGGAAATTAAAGGATTGTAATAATATCGGAAATAAGTAAGTATTTAGTTAAACTATCCTTTTTTTGCATATGATATGATAGTTTTACCTAAGGGATGCTAAAAACTCCCTCTTGAATTATTCTTTCTTGAATGATCTAAGTTTTAAGTAATTTTAGTGTTAGGTTCAAAATTTAAACTCTAGCAAAATCAGTAAGCCTTTTAGCACCAACAATAAATTTTAAGTTTTGAGAAGATATATAAGTAAGACCTTCCCACCCATTGATTATTCTCTCAAATAATAAATACACTGGGAATACTAAACCAATTTTATGATTTACTTCAAAGAACATCACACATAACAAACCGAATTGAGCTTAATCATGATTGACTATAAACAGGCCTGGAAGAAAGAGTCGAAATAGACATCAAAAGAGTGGAAAGACCGTCCAGGTCCCTCCAATGGAGTTGGAAAACATTAACCTAGTAAATAATGTCATATATTACCCCAAACAAATTTATACACAGATTCAACACAATTCCAATCAGAATCCCATGAACTTCTCGACAGACTTGAAAAGACAAGTCTTAGTGACATTTCATTAAACAAAAAGACGCCCAATAATAGCTAAGGAACCCTTTATGAGTGTTAAATATGCAATACAGAGAGGGGATTTGCTCCCTGACCAGACTTCTAACCTATATTACAGGGCTAGTTCATAAAGACAAGCTGTTACTTGGCAGCATAAACACCCTGGTGACCAATGTGACTTGACAAAATTGAAGTCAAAGTCCCATACACTTCAGCTCATTCTCTCGAACTTTAGCGAAAGTTGGCATTTGACAAAAACCCAGGGACGAAGGATAGCATCTTCCTCCAAATTTTGGCGCGGCAAAATCGGTCAATCACCACATTGTAGAAGGAACAAAACTTAAACATCCCGTACCTCGTCACCCTGTGACAAAAATCGTTACTCCAAGTGAGATGTCAATAGTATTCTTCAAATCTTTGTAATTTGGCATATAGAACCTGAAGCTGATTAAGAAAGAAAAAATTTGCAACAACCTACAAGAACTAGGTGTAGAAAGTAGACTTTTCTAAATCAGACAGCAGCATGCAGAAAAGAGAAGTACTGAATTCAACAAATAAATGGACCGTCATAAAACTCAAAGAGCTTTTGACAGTGAAAGAAAAACAATCAAGGTAATAAGAGAAAAACCCACAGATGGAAGAGAGGAAGAAATCTTTACTCAGTATAAATCTGACAGACAATTGACATAAGATATAATTACTCAAAAAAACAAAGAAATTGGTAAAAAGACAATAATTTACTCAAATAAGAGGTGTAAATATGAACTGACAGAGACTTCACAGTAAGAGAAGAAATGGCTGAAAATTTCTTAAAAAGTGTTCAACATCAGTTAATAATTAAGGAAATGCCAAATTTAAAACCACTCTCAGATTATTATCCTCACTCCATATATGAACTAGCTAAGATCGAAAAAAAAAAGACAACAGAATGTTGGAAGATGTTGTGGGGAAAGGGAACACGCTCATCTGACCTGCTGGTGGGCATGCAACAACTTGTACAACCACTATGGAGAAGCAGTTGAAACAATCTAAAATCGGAATGACAAAAAACTACCACCTAGACCAGTCATACACCACTCCCGAATTATATACCCTAAAGACTCATCCTAACTGCAGAGTACATGTGTACGTCCCTTCCATATTTATTGCACTCTCTTCACAATAACAAGAAGCCTGAACCAATCCCAAATATAACCACTCAAACAGACACATTAGTGATGACAAAATGTGTGTTCAGCTACACAATGGATGTATATTCACCACAGTCTCTAAAGATAAGTATTCGGCATTATGAGAATCTGGATCAGGTAAAGTGGCATGGAAGCTCGAACGCATTATGCATGAGTCATTGTCTAAGGTAACACAGTCCGAGAAAAAAGACAACCGAGAAGATGGTTTCCCTCAAATTTCGTGGATGCTTAGTTAGTCTCAATGACTTCCCCCAGAACAAAAGGCCAAGCTGATGCAGTTATGGTATATGTTATTGTCTACCGAAGGCAACTATGTTGGGTCTGAATGGTTACTGTGTATTATATGAATCCTCATGGGCTCATGAGAATCCATCCGACCAATATTTCAAACTCTGATAATTACTTACATGGGTGGAAACTATATCGTATATTCAGAGTAATATAAAAAAAAAAAATTAAGAAGAAAAATTGAAAACTAACATAAAAATAGCTGAGAGAAAAATACAGACACATATGGCAGAACTGCAAGGTCCTCGGCTCGGGGTGTGGGTTGGGGAAGGGAGAAGAATATGCCGACTGAACTGATAATATCGATGTATGAAATTTACATTAAAATGATAATAAGAATAAGGAAGATATCATAGATATAGCCAGGCATTGTGGCGGCTGATGCGCTTTAATCCTAAGTCACATGCAGGTGGGATTTGTGATGTCATAGGCCAGCCTGGATCTACAGAATCGGATTCTCCAGGATATGCGTGGGCTAAAGAACCCTCTCTCGAACAAGACCTAAATAAAAAAGATATGAATATTGGATTCTAAACACCTACACTCCCTTCTGTTTTCATAATACTTCAATGATTTATATAACATAATAAGCTGATTCAAGCAGATGAAGAAAACAACTCATATTAAAAATGTGCCTGAGAGATGGTTCAGCAGCTAAGAGCACTGGCTTTCTCTATCAAAGATCCAAGGTTCAGTTCCCAGTACACACACAGCAGCTTACAAACACCAAGCTCTAGTCAAGGGAGGGTCTCAGCGCCCCTTATGGCCTCTTCTGGCTACTGCACACATGTGGTGCACCTACATACGTGCAAAACACTCATATTAAAAACAACGAAAAATTTAATAAACATTTCTAGAACTTTTCCAGGAACAATCAGACCCTTTGATTGGGTCCTGTCATGATCCTCTCTAGGACTTTTAATATCTCTGGGAAAAAAATACTAAATACGCTACCCTCAGAAGTTCTCTGACAAAACAACCATGGTTTCTCTTCTATAAAGCCCATTATTGAACTAAGAATTTTACATCCATTTAGAGAAGGAAATCAGCGCTCACTAGGCCTATAAAGTTCTCAAAAAGAGGCCTGAAGAACAACCTACACAACCACGCACCACACAACATGCACACACGCACACACACACATCCTAAAAAACTGTGACTTAGGGGATATAGCACTAGGCTGGGGTAAAACATTCAAAAGAATTACTTATGTTGTAGAACATAATGAGAATTTGCCTTCTGCAATTTAATAGTCATATCATTTAAAAAAACTGCACCTGCATCAGTCCAAATATGTTAAGGCTTAGATCCACTCCTCCCCCCAGGCTCCCATTTATTTTATTGGTCAATCTTTTATTCATGGAACACACACCTCACACCCACCAACAATAACAAGAACATATACGCATTACAAGGTAAATTCAGTCAGCGGTCAGAAAATTATTTAGATTTCTATACTATCCAGTTCACAAGTTTTACAAATTGACCAAGGACATCAATAAACTGTCCATCCAACATCAGACTGCTCATACTTAATACGTAGCGCTTACCAGAGAGTAATATTTGTCATTATCGGAATCAGGCTATCATAACCTAGGTACTCAATAGGACTGTAGAGTCATACCACGGCAGACATCAACTCAGTATTTGCTGCAAATAATGAATTAGACCTCGTACAAATTTACTAAACAACATCTAAACATGCTGACACATTCCAAAAGTCCAATAATATTTTTTCAAATCCATCCTTTAATTATATTATGAACAAATAACGGAATATGTTAGTTGGGTAATTTCTAAAATATCAATTTGATTTCATAATGACACTAACTACATTTACTACTAAGGGAATCTGCAATATCAAACATGTCAACTTTTAAAAACCTTTTAGAGCTTACATATCTGACAACTGATATAGCCTCGTTGTTCATGTTCATTGGCCAAAAACTGTTCACATCACTCCCATGTACTAAGTCTTTTAACTATTTTTCGGGTTATTTAAATAAATAGACTCTTAGTAGCTGACAGTGCTGTCTAAAATACCTGGCAACCAACTGGATTTGCCCACACATTCATTCATGTCCAGAGCTGTAAACGGGGCCTATGACTTGTGGTCCCCCAAATTTAAAATTCAGAGACCAATTTTAAGAGAATACCTCTTCATCACCCATACTCTTCTCGCATTTCCTTATGGCAAGCTTTCTGGACTTGTAATATTACCGTTCTCTGAGGTACGTGCCTAGGCATCTCTAAATTTAATTTACTTTTGTTAGTAGACTGTATGTCAGGAAGTGACGTGACCTCGTCTCGTACTGCAAGAGATGTCTACCGGTATTTTCGCCTGCGTCTGGCCCTCCTGTTGTTATGCCACATCACATATGGAGGTATAGAGGAGTCGTGTCAGATATCCATCCCCCGCATGGGCCGGAGTTCTCTACAGAAGGCTCTTGCTCAGCCCCTCATCCATAGTGGGCCTCGGATGCCGGGCGACTGTGACCACCTGGGTTCTGTCATGTAAGAACCAGTCTAGTCGCTCCTAACCGAACCGCCACCACACGTGAGGGCCATCTCTCCCCAGAACTCGCGCCTGCGATTGACCTTTCTATTTAACCAGTTGAATACTATTTGGCACTACAGCGACAACTAGAAAGAAATATTCCAGACGTCATCCACATCGCCCAGGACATAACACATAGACACCCTTGGACTGATCCTTCATGTACATGTACGAAAGAAGAATAGTTATTGATTCTTTCTTCTAAAATCTTTGGACCTTGGGAAATACACGTATAGAACATCACACGTCCAGTCATCCCCGAAGTATTCGTAGTGACTGGTGACCAGCCCTCGCAATCGAAATTTATGTTGAAGACACTTATTATTCCTATAGTCAACCCATTAGCTTTTGATGCTAGGAGAATAATCCACAAACATAGGAGGATCCAACTGCCCAATCTTCATTTTTAATCTTTTCTGTGACTGTGCTTACTGCCCTCACTTATCACACTACAGTGTATATATGTTCGTATTGGGCCTACGGCCTTCATTTTGATCATTACTCCGTTGCACCCAATCTCTTATTTGTTAATACACCTGACCTGTCCATCGTTTCTTGTACCAAGAGTGCGCCCTTGAGTCGAGCTCAACCAATTATTCGATGTGGTCACCTTGCCCCAATTATTAACCACAACACCCACATAAAGCCGATTGAACGGGTACCATTCATGATAGGGTCCAAGTGTGTGCGCATCTCACACCCTCTTCATTGTGTGCGAAGCATCACAAGTTCCTGACACCGAATAGAACACTGAGTGCGTGCGTCTTATCTTACTGTTACGCACATATTTTCGAATCTGTCCTCATTGAGGTTATGCGTCACTGTGATACTCATTCACCTTGCAGCATAATGGTAATCATCTTCATCAGTGAGTTCCAGAAACTCAGAGTGCCACTACATGCGTTCTCTCATTCTGTGAGTCCTCTTCTCAGTATGAGTGATTCTACACCACGCACACAACTAGTGGTTTTGCAATAAAGCGGTCTTGTCATCTAATCCACCATGTTTAGTCAGAAGCATGGCTTCGTATCCACCATCTGGATTTCCTACACAACACAATCCTCTCCCCTCCAAGCATTTACTGTGTCTTGCAATCATCGCGAATTTCTCTACATCAACGTTTTCTTCCTGCCTCGGCTCCCGTTACTTTTACTGGTATTATCTCGCCCCTTCTATGTGCGACAACTTATTTTTCTAAAGTGCTATTATTCTAACTTTTAATCCTCTTCCTTCCTTTCGAAATTGCAGTATAGCCTGGGAGTCTGTCGAACCCCACTCTCTTCCTTCGCTTCAAGATCGCACTCATATCTTAAAAATGCCCAGTCCATCTCTTTGGACTAACGCAAGATCACACAGGGTTCGCTGCCAATCACATGCAATACCCTAATATCTGCTACACAACTTCTATCCGCGCAGGCTGGAATATGCCAGGCAATACAGTCTGACCACAAATAGAGAAACATTCCTACATATAGCACTCCTAAATAAAATTTTCAAAATTTAAAAACTATTTACTTGGTGCGGAGTGTATGGCCGACGCTCTTTACTTTAATCCCCATACAAACATGCGATATTTGACTCGTGTGTCACTGCAGAACAATAGCATTACTGCAGAGTCATACTTCAACTCGATCGCGACCTACCTACTGCCTCCCTCCACTGCGATATCCTTTGGAAGACATTCGGAAACCTATAGCAGAGACACTCTGCTTGCACATACATGGCATTCAGTAACTGTCAATCATGCCGGCGCCGCTAACCTACAATAGGACACTATATTAATCTGGGGAGGAATGAGCCACCGACGACCACAATACCCTCACTTACATCTCCCGAGAGCGACAGAGTCGAGGACGTGGGAGATGCCCTAGGAGCCACTGCACGCCCACTATAGGATTAATAGTTCTGCACATATTATTTGCATAATGAACATCTCTGGAACAAACAGTCACTGGGCACCTATGCTTTCGCTACTATTTTAGAAATCATGCATCTCCGCCCCGGGTTCACACCGCCTCCCATCCGTCCTGAACCCCCTTGTGCCGCTCTCCACTTTTGCGCCCCCTCAATTGCCGCCCCCCCTTTTGACAAACCGGGGGCCACCGCGCCTACCCACACTCTACCGGACTGTGTTTGGGCACCCTGGCTACCCCTTGAGCAGCCGCAGGAAAATATCGCATATCATTGAATCCGTTGCATTTATCATAACTGTTTTCATCATCCACGAACTCACCACTTCCAATTTTCCACGACTACCATCTTTCTGCCTTTAATTATCTTTTTTTATATAATGTACTTTCCCGTAAACGTGTCCAATCGTGATAGGAGGAGTGACATCCGAACCCCCATTCCTCCTGAAAGCTCTTGTTAATGCAGGACACAAATGCTCGGGAATCTGGAGGTCCTAGAATAGGGGGCGACCATCAAGAAATTCGGCGTCGGTTCAGGAAGCTCGGACTTTGACATAATGATGGGTTTGCTTAACGCGCCGCATTCATGTTGAGGTTGACTCGGGGAATTGCAAACCTCAGGTCCCCTCCCCATGGACTTCACTAATCTTTCTGTACAGCATTCTGGCCACAGATACCAAATGACAACCATAGGTGAACACAGCATGTGATCTCACTCGTTTAATGCTAGTCCTGATTAGAGCCCTCATTGGTAGAAATCAACATGGCAAACCCATGATGACCGATTGTATCTCATTAAAACTACTTTATTCCAGACTACGAGTTTCAGCTCTGACACGACCTAAACCTAAAAGACATAGTAAACTAACTCATAACATCAAGCCGACTGGCAAGGGAATATACTATTACTAAACTAAATACAATCAACTTTATAGACAATAACAATCAAGAAAACTAGATAGAATGAGAGATCGGATGTGTACTGATCAACTCTAGCCAGCAGGCGACGAAGACACTAATGATAAGTAAAAATACCACCATACAACCACATGGAACCTAGTCCACCCTTAATGAGCATATGAACAGAAAGCAAACGGATCTTGAGATCCCTGAAGACCAGATTCTCATCCGATTCCAAAGATCTGAAAACAATCTTGATTGAAGGAATGATACCCTATTAAACGCTCGTCCCGAGACAAACAAAAACACAGCAATGCAGAGCACATACTCCAAAAACAATAATTTCAGCATCTTATTCTCGTACTTGCAGAAACCAGCTCAGACGTGAGAGACCATCTACACCAACTGCCCATATGAGAATTAGGGAAGGGATAATCATATCCATTGGAGCGGGTGAGCAGAAAAATTCGCAAAACACAAAATCAACAAGCATCACAGCAATAGAAGAGGGGGGGGGGCTGGAAACATATTTCCGCGTTTAAGACGCAACATCACATGCATTCGAAAGAAAGATGATAAAGCTAATCGGAGATACCTATGGTCTACAGGCTCACACCACCATGGCAGGCGAAAGGACATGTAATCAAATTCAAGGAAGAAAAACAATGAGACACGCACGACTTTCACGCAGGGCCGGGCAACACAGTGCAATCATGGACAGACAGATTCATAACAAACAGTATAAACTCAGATAATAAAAAAGGGAAAAAGTTGGGTCTAAATATCAAAACATTCGAATATTTTCCAGGATAGTTGTGAGGTGTAATGAGTACACACAACTGGGGGGTGACACTAATGACAGGAAAGGGGAAAGTACCATGAACAGTTTCACATCAAGGAACAGAAAGCCCTTTTGTTCAAGTTCATAGGTACGACTGGAGAGGAACTCTGTACCACATAGAGGGTAGGGTGGTTAATTTGTGTTCGTCGTTAATTCAGCGTCATTACTCAGAGACTCTAACCTCAATAGACAAGAAAATCGAGGGACAGAACCTTTCTAATGCTCTCAATATAAAATAATGGTCTCTCTCACCCGGATCACAAAGGCACGAGTGGCAAAGAACTACAAATTCGGCTAAACCTTTTTTTTCTTATGAGATCTAAAAAATAAATAAACGAGACAAGGTATATTTACATGCTCCTAAGTATTGTTATTTTTCTAAATTAAAGACTGTCCATGGAAGTCAATTATATATCTGTAAGATAACATGCGCTAGCGCCTAATAACAGGAGAAACAGTGATACAACAAGATTCGCTCACATGCCTCGTGCCTTCAACTTGCACTCAGGCATTAAAGGCGTGCCGCCACCCACTTAGCAAAACGGAACAAAAAGAAAGCCTGTAGAATGGACCTGGACAGCTTTGAGTCATTCAGATCTGCTCCAAATGGGGCCTAGTACAGAATACACCCAGTAAAGCATGATGGCCAGTGTGGGGCCAAGCCAAGCNCGCTGCCCCTTATGGCCTCTTCTGGCACTGCACACATGTGGTGCACCTACATACGTGCAAAACACTCATTCTTAAAAACAACGAAAAATTTAATAAACATTTCTAGAACTTTTCCAGGAACAATCAGACCCTTTGATTGGGTCCTGTCATGATCCTCTCTAGGACTTTTAATATCTCTGGGAAAAAAATACTAAATACGCTACCCTCAGAAGTTCTCTGACAAAACAACCATGGTTTCTCTTCTATAAAGCCCAGTTATTGAACTAAGAATTTTACATCCATTTAGAGAAGGAAATCAGCGCTCACTAGGCCTATAAAGTTCTCAAAAAGAAGGCTGAAGAAACCACACAACACAGCACCACACACACACATGCACACACGCACACACACATCCTAAAAACTGTGACTTAGGGGAAATAGACTAGGCTGGGGTAAAACATTCAAAAGAATTACTTATGTCTTCAAAAGAGAAAATATTGGCTCCTGAAATAAGAACAGGTATATATAAAGTGAATGTTAGAGCCCAAAGAAGCTATTAAAAGGTAATATAGTGTATTTATTTTACTTTTTATTTATTTATTTATTTATTTGTTGTGAGTGTTAATTCTTGCATGTAGTTTTGCAACCGTGGTCCTGCTATGCCGACAGGAAGTAGACGAGGTGTCGATTCCACTGGAACTGGAGGTTCTGTCGATTATTGGAGTTACGTTCTAGCTATCGGCCTGTGGTGTTGGGATCGAAAATCTCCGGGCCTCTGTAAGCAGTAGGACTCGCTTCTATCCGCTTTGTCTATCTCTCCAGCCCGATGTTTTTTTTTTACTTTTAAAAAAAAACAAAACGGTAGGGCTGGCCAGTGGTTAGAGCGACTGCTCATTGTACAGGACCACTTCGGTTCTAATTTACATCTCCAGCACCTCACATGGCAGCTGAGAAACCTTCTTTAAATCTCGTCGGCAGAGATCACATCTCGCTCTGACCTTCTGTGCATTGACGACATGGGTGCACAAACCTACAGCAGACAGTACATTCATAAAAACAATAAAACAAAAAGAAAAAAAAAAAGTAAAAACAAAAAAATAAAAATTAAAAAATAAATAAAAGAAAAAACAAGAAGGCATTAGATGAGTCAAAACAACAAACAGAGCAAACAAACGGAGACTCTACCGAAAGGATGAAAAATGTCGATGGACATGACGAGTGCGGTAAAGGTAACAAAGCCATAGAAGAGCTCAGGATATTTGGGATGAACACAAAGTTGACGGAAGAAAACTTCCAGTTCTAGATACCGAAACTTCTTGGTTCAGTTCTGGTACAGACTGAGCAGACTTACAGGAGGCTGTGTATTCAGGTTTATGGCACCTCTACATCATGACAAGTCCGGGAACCTTCTTGGTCCTTCTAGTCAACAGGGAGGTGGACCAACACAAATTTCCTTTTGTGTTGTTGGTCTTTCGAGCTAGGATTCTCGCCTGTGAGCCCAGCGTCCTGGAACTGTACTCTGTAGTACCAGGCTGGCCTTAAACTCACAAAAATCGGCCTGCCTCTGCCTCCCAAGTGCTAGGATTAAAGGCGTGCGCCACCACGCCCGGCCAAAAAGAAAGCCTGTAGAATGGACCTGGACAGCTTTGAGTCATTCAGATCTGCTCCAAATGGGGCCTAGTACAGAATACACCCAGTAAAGCATGATGGCCAGTGTGGGGCCAAGCCAAGCCCAGGCCTGCCTGAGCAGACCGCCTCTCAGGGCTGCTGATTTCTGACACTGCTGTCTGAGAGTGCAGCTTGAGTTAAAAGAATTTTAGTTTCAAATGCATCTCAGGTATGGTAGTGGCAGCTTTCTAATTAAGCCCTTCTTCTGGAAGGTATTTTTTTTTTTACCTCTGAATTATAAATTTATTATAGGAAAAGTTTTACAAAGGTATACAAATGAAGTGACATTTAATTTGTTAAAAAGGAATAAAATTATACTGAATTGGATATGCCTCAGAAATCTCAGACTACCTGCATGTGCCTTAGGTTATAATGCAAATATACTTCATTATAATTTTGTTCTACAGTGAGGGCAGGGTTGATAAATAAACCACGTGATGTTAGAGTCTGATTCCATCAGCTTCACTTAATGGCAGTCTGTTTCTATGTCCTTTTGCAAGTATGGCTTTGAAGCTGAATTTTTTTCAAGAGACCGTCATTGTTTTAGATTTTGGGGGCAAATTTTAGGTCATATGTATATAAAACCTTCCATGATGCTGGATGTAAGTTTAGATCATAGAATCTCTCTTAAGATACACTGAGAAAGGGCCATTTATAATATGAAAAAAGATTGTTTTTCTAGGGGAAGTTTAGAATTTAAATAAGATTACAAGATAAAATATAACCATTTTGTATTTATGATTAAGCAAATATATATAAACTAGGTAATTCTGAAACTAAAATCTGTCATTTTAGGCCCTTTTGGTAGGACTGTGTCCTAGCATTGTCCCGTCTCCCTTTACTCTACTCCAGGGTGTGCACTGCCATTGATCAAGGTGGATCCTTTCTCGTGCTTATTTTATGGAACACTGATTATTCATGTTCTTGAATGTGAGCTATACTTAGAATATTGAACTCAGTTTGGGCCACAGATCCATGCAGACCATGTCCACCCTCTCACATCTGAGCATGCAGTTTTGATCTCTGGGAGGCTTCTGCAGCCCAGCGCACTTGGCAAACAGCTTATCACTTCTGGACAATTCTGCAGGTTGCAGGCCAGAAAGGAGTCAGTGTTCTTTCTTTGAATTAGGATTTTCCCTGTTTTATTTTCTTTTTCCCTGTTTTTCTTGTTGGCATGAGTGCCACTGGCCAGCTAGGCCAGTCCTGTGTGAACTCAGAGCTAGTTACTTTGTTAACAGAACTAAAATGGGAAATATCTAACTGCTGTCAATAGATTTACACTCCTTTTGTTTTCTTTTTCGGTATTTTTGAGACAGGGTCTCCCTGTAGCCCCAGCTGGCCTGGAACTCGCTATGTAGACCAGGCTGGCCTTGAACTCACAGAGATCCACCTGCCTCTGACTCTGGAGTGCTGGGATTAAAGGCACCACACCCAGTCTAGATTTAAACTTTTCATCCTTCAGTTAGCCTGACTCCTGGCCAGTCATCATCTTCGGAACTCTGCTTGCTGCTCCCCTGTTTATTATAGGCTTAATCTCTACTTAAAATTTTATTATATTATTATTATCATTGTGATGTGTATGTGTGTGTGAGCACATGCATGTCATACCCGTGTTTTCTCGGGATTGAGCTCAGCTCACCAGGCTTGCACAACAAGTGCCTTTACCCACTAAAGCACATCTACAACCCCTGTTCTTTACTTCTTGATGCACAGAGAGTTGTTCAACAGTGATTGAACCCCATTGCTGAAGAGCAGACTATTCAGACTAGGAATCAAAATTTCTATTCAATACCAAACTGTCTATTGGGGTTTATGTTGTAAATAAACCATAGCAAAGCCAGGGGAAGCTACTCAATTCCAGAATCTTCTGGAACTGTACTGCATGGTATTTCTTAGGAGGTGCAATCTTCCCACCATACAGTTCCGAAAGTGAACATGTTTCTGTTGCATGGACATAATTGATTGGAAATGCCACTAAGTGTTTCTTGTCCTCTTACAGTACCCTCCTTTCTTTTCTTCTGGTCTCTCTCTCTTCTGTTTTTAAGAATTTAGCATGGGCATGGTGGTACACACCTTTAGTCCCAACACTCAGGAGGCAGAGGCAGGAGGATCTCTGTGAGTTCCAGGCCAGCTGGTCTATATAAAGAGTTCCAGGCCAGCTGGGACTACAGGGAGACCCTGTCTCAAAAGGACAAAGTGAAAAGATTTTAACACATGTGAAGAATTAATCAGGCATATCTTTTGTCCTTGAGAAACTTAAGAAGGAGTGTGGAAAGCACATGTGTGAAGTAACTAGAAAATAATGTGAATGGCTCATGTTTATAGAGATCCCACTACATGCTGAGCACTGTAGTGAGAATATAGAGAATTTCATTTAATATACAGAATATCTCTGCAGGGTAGCCTTCAGTTGCACCTATTACAGTAAATGAGGAAGTAGGTCTCTGGGATAACTTAAAGACATGGTATTTTTGGCTCAAAAACTCAGCGACTTTTTGTAGAGTGTAGCAATTTCTCTGAAGACAGAAATGCATTACTAGACTCAGTGTAGTAGATAATCTAAATAGGGTGCAGAGGGTCACTGAGATGGCTCAGTGGGTAAGGACACTTACTGTCAAGACTGGGAACCTGAGTTTGATCCCCAAGACTCGGAGTGTCAGGAGAGAACCAACACAGGTTGTCTTCTGATCTCACTGTGCATGCTGTGACATGAGGATCCCCCCAAACATAAATAAAAATAAATAAGCATGCAAGGGGCAGGTCTGGGATCAAAACAAGGTTGACAGTGGGCGTGGAGAGCAGGGGTCACAGGAGACGTTGGCCAGGTGGTGTTGAAGTGGAGGAATGAATGAAGAGATAGATGAAGCAGGTGTCAAGTCTTATACAAGTTAGCTTTCTTGTTGAGTTTCCTCACAGCATCTTTCAAAAATATTTTATGTTATTTTTATTTTATGTGTACCAGTGTATTGTCTGCTTGTAAGTGCATCCATGTTGTACAATGTCCACGGAGGTTAGAAGAGGACATCAGATTCCCTGGAACTGGAGTTATAGTCAGTTGTTAGCTGCCATGTACTGGGAATTGAACCCGGGTCCTCTGAAAGAGCAGCCAGTGAGTGCTCTTGATGGCTGAGCCCTCTCTCTATCAACCCCGTCCACAGCATCTTTGAATATTTTCAGACATGCTTGAAAGTCCAGAGAGAACAAGTAGCTCATGGGAGCTTGCAGAGCTTGCTAGGAGCAAAGTCAGGACTATGACTAGCCTTGTACTTAGACCAATACAGTTTCAATTGCTATTTCTATTGTACATTTCTTGAACCCTAATAAATTACAGCTCAAAGTCAGTCCAGAAAGTTAAGCCAGACATATATACCCAATTATTAGGGCTGTCTAGTGCGTGATTTCCATGTCCTCAAAACAAAACAAAACAAAACAAAAAAACCCAACACCCTAAAATGGAAGTCTTTACTTGGTAAAGAAAAGGTTAAGATTTTGTTGGTATGTCAAGTTTAGGTTGCTAGTGTACTGAGAAAAGACTGTCTACCCATACTTCACCTGTGCCTATGTTCTGGAATAAGCTTAAATATACCCCAGAGTGGCCAGAGAGACAGGCCAGTAGTTAGGAGAACTGGATGCTCTTGTAGAGGACCCAGGTTCAGTTCCCAGTACCCATATGGCAGATAACAACTGTAATAACTATCTGTAACTCTAGTTCCAGGGAATCTGAAACCTTCTTTTGGCCTCCATGGGCACTGTACACATTTGGTGCACATACATACATACATACATACACACATGCAGGCAAAATACTCATACACATAAAATAAAAGTAGATAAAAAAACACATTCAAGTCAGGGGTCAGTGTTGGTTAATATAAATTTTATCTATTTTATTAATTTGAAAAAATGAAAAAGGTTTTTGGGGCAAAAGGTCAAGTTTATAAGGCTTCATAGAGTTCAGATTTACTATTGGTCTTAGTATAAGGAATGTCATCTGATTTATATAAATATTTAAATATACATACTTCTAAATACATTTAAATGCATGTGCTTATGTACATGCATATATTATTCATGTACCTATATATGTATATAATATCCATTTAATTGTGTGCTATAAGCAGGAATAATAGAGGTTGCTTTTTATCAATTATGAGATTTGCTTTAATTAGCTCATTAGTGTTAATTATTTAATGACTTATAAAGATCAGTGCAACATAAAAATTTAAAAGCAATGAATGATTTATGTGTAATTTGGAAGATTATGAATAACAAGATCTTGAGTAATTGCCAGCAGTATCTTCCACTGAAGGTAAGAAGGACCTGCTTTTCATACATAATTCATTAAAATTTTTTATTATTATACATTCCTCACATATACAACATAAAATAATAATAGTTTCATGAATTCATATGTTTGCTCAACCAAGCTTCAATAATTGTCAACTTTTACCAGGAAACTTGTTTCATTAATCTCTTTTACATTTTTATGTTTATCTCATGCCACTTTCATTAATTTCTTTTGCCTACACTTTAGGTTTTGCTGAAGTCTTTGAAGAGCCTCTCCCACACCATGCTATTTTATTTCCACTTCTCTAATACCCGATTTGTGTAAAACAGGGTGTTTACCTTGAAGAAACGGCTCCAGACCTGTGGAATAAATAATTCACATTTTGCATTTGATTTTCTTTTTTGTAATGTCAAATAGCTTGCATTTTCTTCCCCTCTTTTCATTTTATTCCCTTCCCTTCTTTAGTGTTTTTCTTAATTTCTTAAAAATTTTATTATATTATTTTTTTTATTGTGTGTGTGTGTGTGTGTGTGTGTGTGTGTGTGTGCCAAAACATGCACATAGGTAGAGGTCAGAGAACAACTTTGTGGAGTCGGTTTTCTCTTTTGAGCATCTGGGTCCTGTGGATTGAACGCAGGTCCTTGGCCTCGGCATCAAGTACCTTTACGTGCTCAGCTGTCTCTCTCGGGCACTTTCTCTGACTTCTTAAAATAAGAGTTAAAAGCCAAGCATGGTGGTGCACAGCTTTAATCCCAGCACTCAGGAGGCAGAGGCAGGCAGATCTCTGTGAATTCAAGGCCAACCTGGTCTACAATAGGGAGTTCTAGGCCAGCTGAGGCTACAGGGAGACGCTGTCTGAAAAAGACCAAAAAAAAAAAAAAAGAGCTAAAGTCTTATTCTAAATGTTTCTTCTGCAAAACAGTACTTTAAGCTGCATCTAACAGATTTTTTTATGCACTCCTTCATTATTTAGTTTAAAATGTTGAAAGGGGATGGAGAGATGACTCAAGAGCTAGAGCAGGCTGCTCTCGCGAAAGACTGGGGTCTGATTCCCAGCATTCACGTGGTGGCTAACGACCATCCGTGACTCCAGTTCCAGCCCTCTTCTGACCTATACTGGCATTGCATGACATGGGTGCATCTGCCTACATGCAGAAAATATAGTCGTACACATAATTTAAAAAATAATAACAAATAAAATGTTGAAAAATTCCTTTGTGGTTTAGTTTAGTCTTAGCTTCATTTTGTTATTAATTAATCAATTTATCTATTTATATATTTATCCATTCTGTGAGACACAGTCTCACTATGAAGTCCAGCCTGGCCTCAAGTTTATAATAGTTCTGCCTCAGACTCCTGAGTACTGGGATTAGAGATCTGACCCCTCTCCTTCCATGCCCTGCTTCACCTGAGCAATTTAGGTTTGTGTAGCTAGTTTGTAGATCATTTGAGGCCCTTCTGCATATAGTATTGCTTTTGGAACTTACAGTTCTTTGGTGAGAGAAATATTCAGTCTAATGTCATCCTCTGAATAGCTTTACAGATTTCTTTTCTGACCCAGCATGGAATCCATGTTGACTAAGATTTTCATGAACATTTGAGGGACGTAAACTGTAGAGCTGCTGGGTGCCATGCTCTGTCAATGTTCATTTGTTCTGTTTGGTCTCCATATTTTTCTCAGTGTTTTATTGGTCTATCAGTTACAGGTGGAGGAGGATGGTGCAGTGTCCATTCTCACTGTGGCCTTGTCCAGCACCCTTTTTGCCTCTTTGATCCTATACACTTTTTATTATTATTATTATTATTATTATTATTATTATTACTATTATTATTTTGGTGGTTTTGAGACAGCATCTCCCTGTAGCCCCAGGTATTCTGGACCTCACTATGTAGACTAGGCTGGCCTTGAACTCCACCTGCCTCTGCCTCCCCAGTGCTGGGATTAAAGTTGTGCACCACCACACCCAGCTCTTGATTATTGTTTTTAACCTTGTATACTTGTCATGTGCTTGTGGTTAGAACACTGAGTCTATTCTTGGCAGTTTTCAGGCATGTAGTTCACTGCTTTTGGTTGCCCTTGTCCTGTCCTAAAATAGAGAACTTGAATGTATCTTTCCTGTCCAAATGAAAAAAAAAATTATCTTTTTGAGACAGGGTCTCCCTTTAGTCCCAGCTGGCTTGGAGCTCACTTTGTAGACCAGGTAGGCCTTGAACTCACAGATATCCATCTGCCTCTGCCTCCCAAGTGCTAGGATTAAAGGCATGTGTCACCATGCCCGGCTCCAAATGAAAATTTTTAAATTGAAATTTTGAAGATTTCATACAATGTATTTTGATCCTATTCAGACTGCTTTCCATCTCTGCACCTTCTCTTACTACACTCCTACCCGATTTCATGTACTCTATTAGATAGAAATAGATTTTTAAGGCCTATAGAGGAGTCTGACTTGTGTCTGTAAATGCTCTTCCATGTGAGCCCATCCACTGGAGCCTGGTTAACCAACCCAGTGTCACAGCCTTAAAGAAAATTGGCTCTTCCTCTCCCAGCAGCTGTTAAGTTACCAATGGTCCCTCAAGTAGGGTAGCTGCTTCTTACCTACTTCCCCACATCTATGGGGGGATTTTGTCCATTTTGAGTTTATATAGCTCTTGTTCATGCTGTCATGACTGCTTTCAGTTTATACAAATAACTGCCTGGCTGTCTAGAGAGGTCTGTTGCCTTGTGATCATCTACTGGCTCTGCATTTCACAGCTTTCTAGTCCTTTTTCCACAATCATCCCTGAGCCTTGGGAGGCAAGGTTTGATATAGGTGTCCTATTCAGGGGTAAGCACTCTCCAGTCCTTATTCATGACATGCTGGCTAATTGTGGGTTTCTGAGTCAATCACCGTAGCATCTGCAGTATGAGGAAGCTTCTCTGGTGAGAACTGAAAGGTGTACAAATCTATGGATACAACTCATTAGGAGTTGGTATAATACTGTATCCATTAGCAAAATAATAGCAGTAGGCTTTCCCCTCTGACCCAGGACCTATCTAGCCATAGGTCCTAGGCCTGATATCAGTGTCAGATCTGTCTCTTGCTCAGCAACTATCAATAGCTCCTTATTTTTATTACTTTAATTTATGTCTGCATATGTGTGCATGTGCCTGTGGAGGCCAGAAAAGGGCATTGGATCTCCAGGATAGAGTTACAGGAGGTTGTGAGCTGCCCAGCACGGGTGCTGGGAACTGAACTCTGGTCCTCTGGAGCAGTAGCAAGTACTCCAGTCTCTTACCCTTTTCATGGAGCACATTCATAGCTAACATAGTAATGTGCATTGTGCATGATTCAATTTAATACTGCCATTTCGGTGTTTGTTTTCTATTGATACCCTCTCATCTTCCTCTTTTCTCAGTCCTCTTTGTATGAATCCAATTTTTAGGGTCCTATTCTATTTCTCTAATTGACTGTTTTCATTACTTGTTAGTGCATATTCAGAGAGCACACCACTCATCTTTAATTAGTCTATTCTCAGCAGCATACTTGTGTTTAATCTCCCTCTTGCCTTTTATGTTTTTTTACATTAGACTTAAAAACTACTATTATCCCTTTTAATTTTTGCTTTAAATCAACTTAAAATAATAAAAATATACATGTACACACATATTATATGCATACTGTGTGCATTGTATGTAGGGTATGACTGATTTGGAAAGGTTTCTGCATTTGGCCATGTAGTTACTTTTTTCTACAGGTATTTTCATTTTCCTTCTGGATGCTAGCTTCTATCATGTGTCATTATTTCATGTTTCATTAGTTTTTTTCTGGTGGATCATGGAGATATAATCTTTGGACTTTGAAGTACTTTTTCACTTTGGTTACTTTCTAAGGGATGTATTTGCTGTCGTTAGCATTCTGTCTTTGCTTTCGGCACTTCAGAGATGTGATTCTATTGCCTTCTGCCCTCCTTTTATGTTTCTGGTGAGAAATCAGCCATCGCTCTTACTATTCTTTTCTCTTTTGTGCAGTATGTCTTTCTTTGGATGTTCCTAAGACAGACTTTTGTATTTCTAGTAGTTTTCATGCTATGTTGAGAGTGGCTATCTTTGTATATATCTGACTTGAAAACCGGTAAGTATTGTACATTTGTAGTTCAACATATTTAATAAAATGTGGAATTGTCTCAGCCATCATCTCTTTGAAATGATTTTTACCTTATGTTTTTGCTTTTATTATTTTATGTGTATGAGTGTTATGCCCACATGCATGTAAATGCACCCATGTCACTTTGTGCCTGTGTAAGATAGAAGAGGGCATTGGATCCTTTGTAAGTCAAGTAATAGACAGTTGTTAGCCACCATGTGGGTGCTGAGATTGGAACCTGGGTCCTCTGCNTCTCCACGTTTCTTTCCATAATGGTTGTAAACGTTTGCATTCCCACCAGCAGCTGACGGTAGCGTCGGCCAGGGGGATGGAGGACAGACTTGTTGAAATAGGAAAAAGGGTACAGATATCGAGAGCTAGATTCAACCTCCTTTTCCACTTAAGCAAACCTTCTGCCAAACTAAGTTACTTGTATAACTGTCTATTTGTCTTTCTTGAAGCTGGGAGGGGCTCAGTACGATATGGAGTGAGATAAGATATTTACTGAAGGGAGTTGGTTTATTAATGTTCGCATTTCCTTAGATGAGGGCTCTCCCCGATGATCACCATGAATCGTACTGAGCCATTTGAACACTTCATGGGTCCCTTGTATAGCCACGCTAGGTGTCATGAGCTCCTCCTTATCCTCGCAGTCTATATAGCGCATCTCACAATAGGCCCCCTGATACTTGGGGTGGAAACCACGGTTCTTAAGTGTCGTAAGGGGTCTCATCAGTTGCAGACGTTTGGCATAATCAGGCGCCTAGTTGCTTAAGACCCAGAAAATTTGGAGGTAAAGTTGAGTGTTGGGCTCCAGGCTTTTTACTTCTTTCTGTTTTTTGAAAGTAGAATGGTACTTTACTACTAATGTCAAGTGGAGTAGAAGCTTCGTGTCCCCACGACGGGGACTGTGGGAAACTGAAACTCGCACCTTGTTCGCGTTGTGTAAAGAATGCCTTCATCGTCACACACTACTGTTTATAGCTCGCCCAGTCGTTGATCTTGCTCCATGTCACAGCCATCCTCAGATATGCATATTGCAGTTTTAGTGTAAGGTGCATGTTGCGGCCAGAATTCAAAATGTTTTTATGACGTGTTACATCTACCTTCCACCCGAACTTGTTTTTTTGTTGTTATCTATTTTTGATAGGTCTTTCCTCTAATTTGACTTTCCTTCTTTCTCCGAGTCTCATCTCTTGTTCTTATGTGATTGTAACTTCCCCTCATATTTAGGATCTCTTACTGTGCTATAATCTTCTCTTAAGAGTTTGACCTGTTGCAGTACGGTTTGTATCATAGGCTCATGATGATTTCACGAACAACTTCATCTTTGTTACGCTGTTTCTTAATACCTCTTTCTAGTCTCGTTCTCCATGACTTATGGTGTTTTTTAATCTCCTTTCTGCCCCATATCTTATGCTTTTTTGAAATTTCGTATCTTATATCATTACACATTATTATCCTCGCTGTAATTTCTCTTTTGCTTCACAAATTTACTATCTTTATCATAATAACATACACACTACATTATTACACAATTATATGTTATTACTGTGTGCATTATATGTTGGTTCTTATGGACTGATTTGGGAAAGTTTCTGCATTTGGACCATGTTTAGTTATCTTTTTTCTACAGTATTTTTCAGATTTTTCCCATTTTGATTGCTAGCTTCTATATGTGTCATTTATTTCATGTTTTCATTTTAGTTTTTTGGGGGGGACCAGAGATATAATCCTTTGGACTTTGAGTCTTTTTCACTTTGGTACTTTTTAAAGGATCTTGTATGTTGCTGTTCGTATGAAAGCATTGGTTAAGGGTCTTTGGCTTTTCGCACTTTTCTAAGAGAAGTTTGATTACTGTCTTATATCTTGCTTACTTCGCCACTCATTTTATAGTTTTCGTGTGAGAAAATCATATCCCATCCGCTTCTACTTACTTATTCTTTTTTTTCTTTGTGCAGTTCTATGCTTTCTTTGGATCAAGACCAGACTTTGTAGTTCTTAAGTTACTTACCTATTAGTTGGTAGTTGGCACGTTTCTGTTATTAAATTTCTTGACTGTCTGAAAACCTATCGCTTATAGCCTATCTGCTAACTCATTACTGTTTTTTTTTTATGTTCCAACACTATTAGATAAAATGTGGAACTTGTCTCACCACTCCTTCTGTCAAATTGCTATCTTTGAAATGATTTTAACGCTTATGTTTTTGCTTTAATTGTATTTGTTGTAATGTGAGTGTTATGCCACCATTGCCATGTTAAAGCCCATTCACTTTGTCCTGTTAGATAGAAGAGGGCATTGGATCCTTTGTAAGTCAAGTAATAGCAGTCGTTAGCCACCATGTGGTTGCTTGGATTGTGAATCCTGGTCCTTGCAAGAACAGCCTGTTGTTCTTAACCACTGAGCAAACTCCAGACCCCTATTTTTAAACAATATTTTTTATTTTTTAATATTTATTTTTTTTTTTTTTTTTTTTTTTTATGTGTACATGTGTGTGAAGTGCCTGGAGATTCTAGAGGAGGGTGTTGGATACCTTAGAACCAGAGTTACAGACAACAGTTAGGTGCCATGTGTATGCTGGGAAATGAACACAGGTCATCTGAAAGAGCAAAAGTGCTTTTAACTGCAAAGCCATCTCTCCAACACCCACCCCCCCCCCCCTTTTTTTTCTTTTTTCTTCTTCTTCATTTTTCTTTCCTTTCATGTCTATACTTTCTTTCTCTTTCTTTCTTTCTTTCTTTTCTTCTTTCTTCTTTCTTTCTTTCCTTCCTTCCTTTCCTTATCTCCCTTCCTTCCTTCTCACTTCCTCTCCATTTTCCTTCCTTCCTTTCTTCTTTCTTTCTTTCTTTCTTTCTTTTCTTTCTTTCTCTCTCTCTCTCTCTCTCTCTCTCTCTCTCTTTTTGAGACAGGGTCTCCCTTTAGTGCCAGCTGGTCTGGAGGTTGCTATGTAGATTAGTTTGGACTTGAATTCACAGAGATCCTCCTGCCTCTGCCTCTGGAGTGCTGGGATTAAAGGTTTGCACCACCATGCCCAGCTATACTTTTCTATAACTCCATACATATACTTGATTTGATTTGGTTTTGTTCAGCAAACCTTGTATTCTTTGATTAATTTAAAGTCTTTTCTCTTTGTCTTTTAGTCTGCATGATTTCTAGTTTCCTGATGTCCAGTTCATCGATTTTTTCTTCTTCTGTGTCCAGCATGACTTTTTTTTTTGTCTATTGAGTGGAATTGGCACTTCTTATACTGTTTTGTACTTTTAGAAAGTAGTTTTAGATTTCTTCTGAAACTTTTAGTCCTTTCCTGCATCAAGTTTCATTATAGTCTGTAACACACTTACCAGATCTATTTTAATGTACTTGGCAGGCTAAATTCAGTATCTAGGTCATCTGTCAGCCTGTTCCTATTGATTGTCATTTCCCTTGTTCATCACATTTTTTTTCTACTTTTTCCACTTCTCACAATTTTCATTCTATGGGAGTCATTTTTGTGTCAAGGAGTATAGAAACTTCCAGTAAATGGCATCCACTTTCATCTACTAGGCTGCTGGGATGGATTCCAAGTCTCCATTCTGTGGTTGAGCTGCACATAGGTATGTTGGCAGACGTAGTCAGATTCAGTCCACACTGGCTTCAAGTGCCTCATAGTCAGGATCAGCGTTTTCCTTTCAATGGGTCTTGAGATATGAGCAGCAGTAATTCTCTAGACATACTTTGACATGAGAAAGTTCAGCTCTCAGCTTTTGCATTATCAGGAATTATCTTTATAATTTATCCCCTGCCATATCCTTCCTGGTTTTCTCCTGTGGAGAAAATCTCTGTTTTGTTTGCTTGCTCCCTTGGTGCTCTTCAGGGCATCTCTCAGTTCTGCTCTGCTCCCAGCCTTCAGTGGCTATGGCCTTGAAGTCAGTGAAAGGCGCAGTGAATGTCCTGTGCCATCAAGGCAGTGTCCGTGCTCTTCCCTCCCCACCTCCCTGGCAGACTTTGGTGTTCTCTACCTTGCACTTTGGTTAAGGACTAGCATGTTGGATGGGAGGTCTCTCAGTTCTCTCCTTGCTTCTAGCATCTTGTCCCCATAACTCATAATGACTTTTTGGAAAAGAATTGATGGGATCAGTACAGATTCCTGCTGAGATCAGGACTTCTTGCAGCTGTGATCTGAACACTCTCACTCGTGGGTTGTCCAGAGCTGAGCTTGTTCTCCTCCTCTTCCATCTGCAGAGATTTGTGTCTTCTAATACTGTTCCTTGGTGATAAGACTAGCCATGTGCTTATCTTTTAGAAAATATTTGTTGGCCAGACATAGTGGCACACATCTTTAATCCCAGCACTTGAGAGGCAGAAGCAGGTGGATCTCTGAGTTCAAGGCCAGCTTGATCTCCACAGTGGGTTCCAGGCCAGCCAGGGCTACATGGTGAGGCCCTGTCTCCAAAACCAAAAAACAAAAACCACCCCTAAAGATAGTGCTTGTTAGATTTAATTCCCTAAAGGTATTTTTAGTCATTAATTCCTGAGTACATTTAAATTTCTAAATTTGTGTGTCTCTTACTGCTTTGATTTTTAGGGCAGACATAATGGTTTTATTAATTTCCTATTGCTGTAAAAATTACCATAAAGTTCCTGCAATGATGCAAATTCATTGCTTTATGATTCTTTAGGTCAGAAGTCTGGAATGACCAAAGGAACTGAGTAGAAGACCCAGAAATGACCTCATGAATCTTCAGGCAACTGATTTTCAACAGAGGTGAGATAATGTGGATTGCAGAGAAGGCGTTCTCTACAGCAAATGCCGGGAAAACAGGAGCTCAAGATGAATCAAAGACTGTAATGTCAGGCCAGAAGCTTGGAACCTCATAGTAGAACACACAAGAGAAACACTTCAAGATATTAATCATAGGCAATGTTGCCTGGGTAGGACTCTGTCGTCTTGGAAAATAATGGCAAGAATGACATTCAACTGAACAGCTTCTGCACAGTGAAGGAAACAACAGGATAGGCAGATGGCTCAGTGGGTAAAGTTCCTTGTCACCAAGCCTGACAACCGAGCTTCATCCCTCAGGCTCACATAGTGAAAGGAGAGAACCTCCTCCCACAAGTTGTCTTTGACTTTCACTTGAGAACCAGAGAACTCAAAGACTGAGAGATAATCTCAACAGGGGTTAAACTCACAGTAAAAACAAAACAAAACCAACTGAACAAAAACCAAATAAATAAAAAATGGATAAATACATGACAGTGTTTAAAAGTGCAAATGGGCAATAAATGTTTGAAAAGCATTCAATATCATTAGCCATCAGGTGGTGGTAAATCAAAAGCACAATGAAACACCATGTTACCCCAGTTATCTATTATCAACAACAAAAATCTTTCTCCAACAGAACAAAAAACGTAAGTGATAGCAGGGATGTGAGGAAAACGTAGCTTTGTGAGTCATGGGTTGGAATGTAAATTAATACCACTACTACAGAAAACAATGTGAAGGGCCCTCAAAAATCTAAAGCTTCAGCTATCAGATGATGCCCTTTGGGATGCTTATTGATTGTGGACTTTACCTTGTAGGAACTGAGGTGGTTTTACTGAGGGTCAAGCATTTAAGTATGGAATCATCTGCTATATGATTGGTCTCTGTCTTGTTGACTCTCTTGAGACTTCCCATAACCAAGTACGGACCCATAGAAGGTATCTTCTAATGCCCTAATGCTTCTTTCTCCAGCAATTGGCCCTAGAAAAAATACCCCAAAATGAAATGTTGTAGCATCATCACCAAAGGAGCTTAGCAATGGCTTAGAAACTAATAAAAGAACTCCTTATACACGTCTTCCCTTTGTGGGCAGTTTTGTCCCTAATGAATACCTACCCACCACAATTAGTCATTTCGGTACCCTATACTTTAGAACTATTCATATGTGATTTATAAATAGCTGGCATAGAAAAAGTACTTTTGGCTTAATAATGCCCTTACTTTAGATGACACTAAGTACCCTGCTATCTCAAAGAAAATAAATAACATACCTCATAGAAAATGGTAATCCCAGTCCATTATTATTAGTTCATCCTATGGTATAGGTTTGAGACAATGTGACACTTAAGTAGGAGCTGAGCGGTAATTATTCTTTAAGTTGTCTCACAATTAAAACGTTTATAAAAAAGAACATTCTCTTTCCTCAGCTTCCAACATTGCATAAGGCTTTGCTATGTCCATATTTACATTTTGAGTGAAAAAAAAAAGCCATATGAAAATATTGGGCAGCATCAGTTTCCAAGCACAATGGAGACTGACAGGTCGCTTTTACTTCCCTTTCTTTTCTCAACAAAGTCCAGGGCAAGAAGCACAGCACTTCCAGCCACTCATCTGACGTGATGGGCAGGATGCAGAACATAGATATAGTAATCTGCCAGGCTGATTTCTGCTACCCATTGGGAATCATGGACAAGGTCCCAGCAGGTTGAAAGCTGTGCACCCACGCACTGCAGAACGCTGTGATTACAGAAGGTAGGTGGTGCAGGGACTGGAGGACTTCAGAGAGGTTGGAGTCCGGCATAATGGGACATATTATTTATTGGAGTTTGTGGGCCACACACTGTAATTGTATGCTTGGTATAATGTCTGATTGTTGTGTGGTTCAGACCCTCTGGAAGCCAGCCCCCTGTGTAAGTGATAGCCCACTGGGGCTTTTGTTATACATGCAATTGAAACAGGCTCGATGAATAGCAACTGATTAATTGAAGCAGGTTACATTTTTGGAAAACAAATCAAAGTGATTTCCATGAATCACAGTTTGTTACATAATACATTTTGAGGGCACAAATTACCTTTTTAGAGCCTAAGACATACATATATATGTCTATATATTGGAAGAAACAGAAATATAATAAACTGGGCTATAACCACATAATTCACATTGAATACTGGATGCCAAAACTGATGTGAAACAAATGATTTTCCAATAAACTACTCAGGCAGAGCCATATCTGTTCTAAAATTTCAATAGAATATTATTCATAATACCAATAATTCTTCTTGATTGTTAACCGTGAGATGGTGGGCCAATTTGTTTTACATATTAGTTCTGGGGGTTGTGGATTCCCAAGTTGGGAACCGATCTACAGTCATGTCCCAGAAGATGCGGTAAATAATAACAAGCCCAAGTGAAGCACTCAGAGAGAGAACTTTGGAGGCCGAATTATTTTTGATTTTCCTAGTTTTGAATAAACAAGGAACCAATAAAAGCATTCCGATATTAAAAGTCAACGCCATCTTCTAAGACTTAATAGAGATTGCTTCAGTGTTAGCAAGATTAGTAACTTTCCATTGAAAAGTGTCATGCTTTGGAAATGTGAAGTTTCATACATACATACATACATACATACATACATACATAAATATTAATATTATATACTACATTGTATGTGTATTTTTATGTGTGTATGTAGAATTTATAGAATTCTCTGGAATTTCACATTGTAAAATCAATGCTTAAAAAGTAAAATGATGCGGACCAGGGTGTCCTTCAGTGGTAGAATACTTGCCTAGCATGGGTTCAATCTTCACATCTTTAAAAGGGAAGATGTATATTGGGCTGGAGAGATAGCCTAGCAGTTAAGAGCGCCGACTGCTCTTGCAGAGGACCCGGGTTCAAGCCCCAGCACCCACATGGCAGCTGAGAACCATCTGTAACTCCAATTCCAGGAGAACTCCAGTTCCAGGGGAATCTGACACCCTCTTCTGGCCTCCGTGGCATTGCATGACACTGGTGCACAGACCTACATGCAGACAGTACATTCATACACATAGAAAATAAATAAATAAAATTTAAAAAAGAGAAGATGTCGCACAAGTTCTCTCTCGGCTTTCATCTTTGCCTTCGTGCATGAGTGTGTGCGCCGCGCTCGCTCGTTGTAGCCAGCTGCTGGACTAGACAAGTATGTGAAGCTTCTCGTGTAGTACACCATCGTTCTCGCACTGGGTGTCGTCGGTGGAATATGGGTTTAGTGCCGCGCTATCGAGTGCCACCATGTTTCATGTGCCGCTGTCATGTCTGTCATGAGGTATATCATACGATGGGTGTGTGTGTACATGAGTGCAAAAGTTTTGGCACTGTCGCCTCGTCGGCGCATATTAAGATGGGTATGCCGGCTCGCTCACATATGCAGTGATATGTTCGCATGTGCATGGACCGCTCGCATAGCTGCAAATAGAGCATAGACATATAATGCTGTAAGGAAGCAAGATACATGTCTCAGTATGACCTTATAGGATGTGTGTCATACGACATGTTTGCATGTGCGTGGAGCTGCATGTGTGCACCTGAGTGTGGGAGAGGTCTGAGGTTGAATGTTAGATATATATATATATATATAGAACTTTATGCCTTAACGATATACATATTCGAGTCAAAGCTAGAATAGACTGTAACGACCGATTATCTATGTGTAGATTGAGCTATCGCGCATAGGTTAATCGGGTAACTATGGTTTGCTCCAGGGAGCTCTGTTTCTGCTTCCCGGCCCTGGGAACCCAGGAGGCAGCCCCACCTCTGCAGCTTTTACATCCGTTCTGGGTTCCGAACAGTGGTTCTCATGTTCCCAACAAGTGTTTTACCACCAGCCATTTCCCAAGCCCCAAGATGGACGATTTTGGTAGCGGTCTCTAGAATACAGAAAGCTTGCTTTCTTCATGAAATTTTCTTACTCTCTCTTAATTTTCCATCCATGGATTTATCTGGAAGGTTTCTAAGATTCCACCAGACTCAGATCCTTAGTAGAAAGATGGCTGATGTTGTGTTAGTAAATTTATTTCACTTTAAGGGTCATTAGAAAAATGTTTCCACCAAATTTATCTCTATTTGGGATAATCTCTCTTAAAATTTTGAGATTAAATTAAATTGACTATAGAACTGTATATGTGAATGGGAATGTGATCAACTAGTGAAATGGAAAAAAAGTAAATATCATCATCATCATTTTTTTTTTTTTGTCTTTTCGAGATAGGGTCTGCCTAGCCCCAATGCTGTCCTGGAACTCACTCTGTTAGACCAGGCTGCGACTTTGACTCACAAGATCAACCTACCTCTGCTTCTTCCAAGTGTAGCATTTTCTTTACTTAGAGGATACACTCGCACAGCTAATGTTTATTGCAGCTCTGTTCAACAATAGCAAAAAGCTGGAACCAAGCCAGTGCCCCTCAACTGTATGGAGTGGATAGAGAAATGTTGTACATTTACACAATGGATTCTATGCAGCGGTAAAAAAAAAAAAAAAATATACAAAAAAAAAAAAAAAAAAAAAAAAAAAAAAAAAAAAAAAAAAAAAAAAAAAAAAAAAAAAAAAAAAAAAAAAAAAAAAAAAAAAAAAAAAAAAAAAAAAAATAAAAAAAAAAAAAAAAAAAAAAAAAAAAAAAAAAAAAAAATGAGGGACAAACGATCATGAACTTTGCAAGGTAAATGGATGGAGCTAGAAGACATGTATTTAATGTGAAGTAACTCAGTCCCAGGAAAACAAACGACAAATGTGTCCCTCATTGTGGATGCTAGTGCCAATAACCCAGACACAAATATTTCTCATGGAGGATGATAGTAAAAGACAACCAGAACAGAAAGGACTGCATCAGAAAACTGGACTGAAATGGGGTGAACTGGTAAGGGTGGGAGGGGCAGGAGAGGGACACGGGTGTATAATCCATTAATTGTATATTTATTGATGTGAGTTCAACAAGTACCCAGCTTTGCCCAGACACTGTCTACAGGTTACATGGTGTTTAGGACTTTAGTAAAAGTAAATATGTGGTTATTAAAATTAAAAACATTGGTTTACAGGCTCAAAAAAAATGGTAATGCATCTGAGGTTAAATTTGGAAATATAAATTGTTTTTGTCAACATTTGTTTTACCTAAATCTGTATGACAAATTTAACATTTGGATTGGCACATACAAATGTTCTCTATAATTTTTCTGTTGTACAGTATTCACCTTGCTAGCTTTCTCTTTCACTTATAAGATGATTTAAGATAAAATTTAAAAGTTTGCTTCCAAGTTAATACATACAGTCACCCAAACAGCATAGGTGAATTGCATGAACATCTCGCTTGCTTGATTCCACCATATAGGTTTTTGGTATAAAATAAAAACAACTGCTTCTGAGACTCATGATCAAAAACAAAACCTTAAAATTAAAGGGGGGATACAGGTAGATATGAACCATTTTCGTCAAAAACCTTGCAATTCAGACTTAAAACTAAATACAGGAAAAGATTTTGTATGTTCCAACAGGTCAAAATGTCATCAACTTAATGGCTAGAAAGAAAAGATACAACGCTTTGCATTGAGTTAGGATGTACCAGAAAGTGCAACTGAACAGGTTGGCCCATCTGAACATTTGAAAGGAAGAAAAGCCTCAGATTGCAACAAACATCAAACCCCTCTTCTGTGGACCCCACTTGTAACAACTATTTATAATGAAGCCTAATGAAACTTACCTTCTAGGTGTGAAAGGTTTTAATAGAGAGACTTTCTTACCTCCCTTTCATAGAACAAGGAGAAATATTGATGATGATGAGGTCGTTCTCTCCAACTGTTAATTGGAGACAAGTATTATAGAGGCAATCTCTTATAAACCCGTAAAACTGGCCTTCTTTAATTGACTTAATAGAGCAAAGGACTGTGCGAAAAGGATTATTTTCTCTATTCAGAGAACCAAAAATAATACTAAAGTCCTTAATCTATGCACTTAAGGCAAAATATATTAATACAAGAAAGCTCTGACATCAAAATGGATTATTCTACTAAGGATATGTGGCTGGGGGATCCAAGCCCCACAAAAGGTAAAGACTTCTTGCCTATATGGGATACCTGTAAGAAAAGAGGCAATAAGGCCTGCTGCATAAGACCAACGTTTTAACATGGAAAGATGTATTGAGACACACATGCAAGTGTACAGATGGTCTCTGGAATGCCAAAGAGAGTTACCAAAGGCCACTAGACCAATAAAGTCAAGATATGCGGTCTCCTGAGTCAAGTAAGACTCCTCTGTCAGCACAGCTACACCTCACCTGCCTGGAAATATTGTGCAGCGGAGGCAGCCATATGCCTGTATATCCCAAATCTAATTGGTTATTGGCTTCTCTCCTTGAGGAATAACCCACGGCTGATGCCACAACTTACAATCCTCTAATGGTTAGGATTATGTTATAAGGCCACAGAAGACCCTGACATATTTACAGAAAAACTTTAATTCATGGATTGGCATTACCATCCAAACATCTGTGACTATACCAAAGTAACCTACCAATAACACATTAGTACTGTTTAAATACTATACATATCTATTTGCTTGTGCATCATTAGTAGGATCTAAAGTTTATTCCTGGACAAACTGTCAGCTCATGAAAGGAAACAGCCAGAATTGACCAGAGTCCAAGGCAACAACTTCCAGAGAAAGTAGATGTTTTGCTTCTCATCCACCTTTGCTTTTTCTAGCCTAGGGAACAATTGCGGAAGAGGGGGAGGTAGAATATAAGGGCTGAGATTGGGGTGAATTGGTGAAACTACAGCATATAAGCCTGGACACTCATTTTGTCAACTTGATTGAATATACCACCCCCCCTGCTGGATGGTGGTACCAAGGGTCTGTGTGGGTTGGGCACAACTACTTGCAAATTGGTTTACATTGAAGGATGCTGTTACTCATAAATTATCAACTTATTGCTAAAAAAATTGAAACAAACAAAAACTGAGAGAAAGATACAAAACATATATGGCAGAATACATGATCATGGATGGGGTGTGGGTGGGGATTATAGATGTGGGGGTGAGAGTGCGCCAGTTTATGTACCAAGCTTATCACAAGGAAGGGGATATATGCCTAACTGAATTGGAAAATTGATGTATGAAATACACAAATCATCAATAAAAAACAAATAAAAGTGTGCACAACCACTCCTGCCATCATCTTTTTCTAATTAGTATCTATGACATTATTTTTTTGTTTGGTTTAGTTTTTTTTTTTTTTTTTTTGACACAAGGTCTCACCATGCAGCATTAGTTGGCCTGAAACTTGCTGTGTAGACCAGGCTCCTCTTGAATTGGGGGATCTTCTTGCCTGTAGCCTGAACAAAAAGTCTGTGCTACCATGCAGCACAAACTACTATGACCCCTGTTTTGTAATTTTTATTATTTTTTATGAGACAGGGTCTCACTATGTAGCCCTGGCTGAACCAGTACTCACTACATACCACAGGTTAGCCTTGAACTTGTGACCATCTTCCTGCCTTTTTCCATCAGCATGTATGGATTACAGAAGTGTGATAGTGTCCTAGTCGGCTTTCTGTTCCTGTGATAAAACACTGATCAAGACCCTTTTATGAGGAAAGCGTTTCTTTCAGCTAACAACCCCCAGGTTACAAACCATCACTAAATAAGTCAGGGCAGGAATTCAAGGCTGGAACCTGGAAGCAGGCACTGAGGTTGAGAACCTGGAGGAACACTGCTTGCTGGCTTGCTTCTCCTGGCCTGTGTTCAACAACCTTTCAACAATCTTTCTTATACAGCTCAGGACCACCTGCCCAAAGATGGCACCACCACAGTGGGGTGGGACCTCCCACATCAATCAGCAGTTAAGAAAATATCTCACAGGGGCTGGAGAGCTGGCTCAGCAGTCAAGAAAACTGGCTGCTCTTGCAGAGGACCTAGGCTCAATTCGAGGCACCCACATGTGGTTAACGGGCTGTAACTCCAATTCCAGGGAGTCCAAAGCCTTCTTTTTGATATCCATGGGCATCGCACAACATGAATGCACTTACATACAAGCAGGCAATATATTCATACACATAAAATGAAAATAATAAAATATTATTTAAAAAGAAAATGCCCCATAGACATGGCCACAGACTGGTCTGGTAGAGAAAATTCCTCAACTGAGGCTCCCTCTTCCTAGTGTGTCAAGTTAACCACTGAAGCTCACCAGCACAACCATATATCCAGCTGGAGAACAGATTTCAAGAATAATTCGCTTTATTTTTCTCCCTAAAATTATTTTTTTATGCTGTGAATTGAATCCAGGGCTTGTGAATGCTAAGGATGTGTTCTACCAAGCTACACCTGAAGCCTTATTCTTTTTTCTTTCTTTCTTTTTTTTTTCGATCTTTTTGAGACAGGGTCTCCATGTTGTATATTGTAGCCCCAGCTAGCCTGGCACTCATTATGTAGACCAGACCGGCCTTGAACTCACAGAGATCCACCTGCCTCTGCCTCCTGAGTGCTGGGATTAAAGGCATGTACCACCATGCTTGGCTTCTTTTGGTTTTGTATTGTGTGTATATTTACAGAAGCATACAGATGCACATGCAGGAAAATATTCTTAGTAAAGCATGTAAAATACAAAGGGAATATGTATTGCTTCCTAATCCACTGCCAAACATTTTTTGGTGTCAATAAATGTATACATATATCATTATGTAGTACTATTATTTATCAATCAAACACTCCTCATAATAGCTTTGTTTCCACTGTAATAAAGAGAAGGTCAAATAATGCCTTCTCATAGAATTTTACATATACTTGTTTAGTGATTTTCTTGAAATACATTTCTAGAAATGGAACTATTATAAAGTCTTTGAAAAATTTGAAGGCTTGGGTCCATATTGTGTAATCATCTTCAGACAAACCAGCATCAGAAAACAATTCTTTAATTTTAAGCTTCATATCTTCTAATTAAAACATACTTCTTGCTCCAGAGTATGTTGGACTTCTAGTTTTTTCTTTTTGGTCTTTTCGAGACAGGGTCTCCCTGTAGTCCCAGCTGGCCTGGAACTCACTCTGCAGACCAGGCTGGCCTTGAACTCACAGAGATCTGCCTGCCTCTGCCTCCCAAGTGCTAGGATTAAAGGCATGTGCCACCACAGCCGGCTAGTTTTTTCTTTTATTCTCTTTCTTTCTAACTTTATTCCTCCCTTTCTCTAGATAGATGAACAACAAAATATCTTTCTATATTTCTCCTGGGCAAAGATCTCTTATTTTGCAGAAATTCACTTAACTTAAAGATGAATGAAATAAATCTGTGCATTGATTCATTCTGGGAAAGCCAACTCCTTACCCCTAGAATTCCAGGCTTCCATGTGGTCCTTTCCTGTGTTTTCCTTCTTGCCCTTTAATACACATCTTAAGGATATTACCCTAAGGAAGATATCTGTCGTCTGTATTTTAGTCCCTTGACAGGGAAGTGAATGTACTGCTTCAGACCACATGTTTGATTACTGTCTACAACGGCCACCTAGTCGGGGATGAATCAGCTCTGAGTTTCCCCTTAGAGAAGCAGGACCCACCCAGCAGACAGAGGCTTGAGCCATGTGGAATCTTTCTGTTTCTTTTTCTTTTTTATAAAATATTTTTATTGGATTTTTTTGAAAAAAAATTTTTTGGTCTTTTTGAGACAGGCTTTCCCTGTAGCTCCAGCTGTCCTGCGACTCGCTATGTAGACCAGGCTGGTCTTGAACTCACGAAGAACATAGTTTGATCATATTTAGACCCCTCCACACCTCTTGTATCAAGGCCCATTGAATCAAATTTTTGTCCCCAAATGCTGTAGGGTTTGTCTCCATCCACTGGAGCCAAGTTAACCTATCTAGTATCACAGCCTTAAAGAAAACCTTCTCTCTCTCTCTCTCTCTCTCTCTCTCTCTCTCTCTCTCTCTCTCTCTCCTAGTAAGTTGCCAATAATCCTTCAGCTGAGGTTGGATCTTCCTATCCACTTCCACATTTCTATGCTGGGATTTTGTCTGTCTTGCGCTTGTATGGGACTTGTCCCTTCTGTCATCATTGCTGTGAGTTCATATGAGGAGTTTCCCGGGTGTCTGGAGAGCTCTGTTTCAGGTTAGAACCTCAGGTTCTAACAAACTCTCCACTTCCTCTTCTGCAGACTCTTAGTATCAACATTTTTTGATATGTTTTACCTCTTCTTGAAAATTGCACAGCAAAAATTTAAATGACATATTTATACATATAAATATATATCAAGAATAGGGACTAGAAAGGAATTTAAAACAGAAACAATTTGACAAAAGTCCTCATAGAAGAAAGTTAAAATTCGGTGGATATTTTGGCTAGCAAAATATGAAAAATTCTTTCCTTCTCAAAATGTGTATATGACTTAGAAAAATCAGATCAATGATTTTCTAAATTTAAAATTTTTGTTTCATACTTCCATGCTTAAGACAAGCGCCACAACATTTATGGTTGTTTTGCTTCTTTTTTTTTTTTTTTTGTAAGATGATAGTATTCTCTTTTTTTTTATAAGGGTATTTTTTTTTAATTTTATTTATTTCTGTATGTGTATCAATGTACTGTCTGCATGCAGGTCTGTGCACCCGTGTCGTGCAATGCCGCCATCAGAAGAGGGTCTCAGATTCCCCTGGAACTGGAGTTCTCCTGGAATTGGAGTTTCAGACGGTTCTCAGCCGCCATGTGGGTGCTGGGGATCGAACCCGGGTCCTCTGTAAGAGCGGTCGCACTCTTAACCGCTAGGCCATCTCTCCAGCCCCGTATTCTCTTTTTTTTTCAAAGCCAATTATTTTTATTGAAAGGTTGTGAAGATGATCGTATTCTCTTAAATTTAGATTTAAAATTTTGGTGTGTGATTTTGACATGATGTTTCTAGTCAAATATATCTTAAACTTATTGGTGTACACGCTTTATGAAAATAAATTCCATTTGATTGGATGTCAGTGTGATTGATTTTAGCTATCTAACACCAGTTTATCTATCATTTGCAAAGATGTTGAACATTCATAATAATCCAGTCATTGTGATGGGAATGAATGAAAGAATATGGTAATTCCCATGATCTTGAAACAGTCTCAGCCCAGACAAACCAGGGAGACTGGGTATGGGCTGGAGATTCTCACTAGGAGAGAACAAGCTGGACAAAGATTGGATACATGAAAGAGCATGGTACTTTTGAGGAATTCCCAGGACTAACCTGGACTTTTTATTCCTTTTCTTAAACCCGTTAGCACCATGTGGTTATCTAAGTATCCAAATCCATGTGGGCTCCTGTTAAGCAATGGATTGGGTCAGAACATTTCTGCTATTTCTCCCTAAAACCTTTGTGTAAATGTTTATCATCAACTTACAGGGTGCCGCACCTACTACTATTCTTGAAGTCATTACCAAAAAGAGAGTCACTGACTAATGCAGCAAAAATTTAATGGTGAAATTTCAGGCCACTGTAGAAATCTTATTACGGAGATATTTTTGAGATGTTTCAAATTGTACTTCACAGGCAGCTACACTCTGGCCACAAATAAACCTAGCTCTCTATAAAAAGGCAATATTTCTAACAGAAAGCCTTTAGGAAAAAGAGGATATCCTAGTCTGGTAAGATCTGTGAAGTATGTTACCTTCTCTGTAATGCTGTCCATAAATCTGTCACTGGAAACATGTCTTTGTTGTTGCTGTTTTTTTTTTTTTCTGGCTACCTTGCTAAGAACAGAAAATCATCCTGGACTAGTGACTCTCTGGCCAGAACCTACCTGAGATAAACTTGTGCCAATTCAAGACAACAGGGTATGGCAGGACTGGGGTAAAGCTGAGAGGCTCCTGTCACATGAATGCATCATGAACTGGCTGGCAGTTGTCTTTGGCACAACACACCTATGAGTTAAGTAAGATGCTTCCTACTGTAGGTCATAAGCCCTGGCGCCTACAGATGTCTTGGTTTTGGCTCAGGCTTGTTTCATGCATTATAGAGGATTAAACTTGTTGGTGCCAGTCTCATCGTTTCCATTAGGTGCTCATTAATAAAATTCCAGGTGCCAATTTTTCATCGCATCATATCATTCAGGATGGCAGTTCATTCACCTAAGCTTTTGACATTCAGTAACTTCCCTGTGAGTGTTAATTGGGTTCCTTGGAATTTTCCATCAATCTCAGCATCTTAAAAGATTTTGCTCTTCTGAAAGAATCCATTCGTGAGACATATATTTTACATTAGATGTGCATAAGCAAGGTTAAAAGTAGGATCCAGGGGCTGGAGAGATGGCCTAGCGGTTGAGAGCACCGACTGCTCTTGCAGAGGACCCGGGTTCGATCCCCAGCACCCACATGGTGGCTGAGAACCGTCTTTAACTCCAGTTCCAGGGGAATCTGACACTCTCTTCTGACCTCTGTGGCACTGCATGACACGAGTGCACAAACCTACATGCAGACAGTACATTCATACACATAAAAAAATAAAAAATAAAAGTAGGAACCAGTTTCAACTACAACTCCTGTCTGCTTTGACTTAAGGGGTGGGCAGAATTCTGCCTCTCGGTGGATTCTTCCTCCAAGGAGGCAAACATAACAAAGAGCCACCACCTTCACCCCACCTCACCTCACTCAGACCTCACTGGCTCACAAGACCTCCAGAAAAGAAGAATGATTAGGGAGACTTGGAAAGAATACTTACTGCCTGCAGTAGTATGGGGCCCAAATATGGAACAGTCTGACGGGTTGGAGAATGAATTTCCTGTTAGGTACTTCAAGCAACATTTAGCTTAGGATCTTCACCTGTCAGTCCTAACTTCTGTTGCTGAGAAATCACATGGTTTGGGAATGTGTCATGCTGATTTTCTAAGTCTTGCTACAAAGAGCCCTGTTTCCATTCACTTGGGTTCCTCCCTGCTTTTGAAGTCATAACTTATTCTTTTATTTAAAGCAATTGATTCTTTATTATTATAAGTATAATTTTATTGTACTTTTTGACAGTTTCATGCATGTATATAGTGCATCCTGGCTGCTCTGTGCATCTTCCTGATGCCATCTCCCTCCCACCTCTGTCAAGCTTGCCTCTTCATTGTAAGGCCCTTTCTCATATTCATGTGTTTTTGTTTAGTTTTGTGACCCAGTGAGTTTAATCAGGGTTGCCTGTGTGAGCAAGGGTTTGGAACTGTCCATTGGTGGAACTTGGTGGGCTCAACAGTGACCATTCAATTAGACACAGTGACTACCCCTCCCCCAGAATCTATCAGTAACCAACATTTCAGCAGGAAGGACCATGTGAGAATTGTCTCGAGCCGTAATTGACTGACGACAGGCTGAATCTTGTGCAAGCCCACTGGAGGCAACATCAGCTACTGTGGGATGATGATTGTCAAGGCTGTATCATGCCCAGAAGATAACATTTTACAGTCTTTTCCCTATCTTTCAGGGCTTCCATTCTTACCTTGCCTACTTCTGCAGTGTTCTCTGAGTCTCAGAAACGATGGTATAAACATCTTGTGTAAGGAAGAACTTAACCATCACTTACTCTTATCACCTAAAGCAGCCATGAGCCATTCATTGTGAAGAGAAGCTTCACTGATTAAGGCTGAGAATATCATTTATCAATGGTCTAAATGTAAATATTTAGGAGGTAGTTTGGGGCCATGTCCATTTAGCTGATTCCTTCCTAGGACCTAAGACCTCCTCAGTCATGGGTTTTTTGGACTGGGTTTACAATACCAGGCATGGGTTCCTTCCTATAGAGCTGGCCTCAAATCCAATCAGAGGTTGACTGTTTACCCCATGACAGTCATGCCACTACTGTATTAGTGGGCATGTCTCACCTGGTTAAGTCAGCATCCAAAGCAACTGATTGCTGATTCAAACAGCTGTCACATGCTGTTTCTTTCCCCACTGAGCTATAACAACCACAATAAAACAATGAAGACATAGGTGGTGTACATTCAGCTACTGCCGAATCAGCAATACTTACAGCTTTAGTACAGCCTATTCTAGTGAAAGGATGTAGACTTTGGCCCACCTTGTCTCAGATACCACTTTGTCTGTGCTGCACTACTTTAGTAAATTGTGCTTGGCCTGAAACTAGAGCCATGTCAGCTCTGGGGCTAAATCAGCAGTCATCCGACCCATTCCTCCCTCCTCAAGGTGAAATAAGTAAGGGATTCTTACAGCCTCAAACTTCTGCTTAGGCCAACAAGGTCCCAGGATAGAAGGATAGGTCACAACAAGACTAACAATACTTCATTTTAAGTTCCAGGTTGCTAAGAGCCCAGCTTTTCCCCATGTGTGTCCCTCTCTGTAGTCTTGTTCTGTTGCTTGTGGTCTGAGATCTTGCTCTTGGGTCTGCAAAGAGTTACATGTTTTAGGGTGTAAGCTTTTTAGCTACACATTATATGACATAGAGGTCAATACTCTGCCAATATGATTTTACTTTCCCCAAATTTGCTTGCTCTAAAAAAGTAAATAAAAACACAAATGGAAAAAAGAAAAAAAATATTTTTCTGTAGGTCTTTTAAGTATGACAGACAACTGTTGTTTTCCCATTACTAACCAGATAGGGGCATGTTAACTGCAGCTTCTAAGGTGACTTGCTGCAAGATGGAATGACTCTTCACAATATCCAGACAGAATATTATCACAACTCAGAAAAGTGTCTCATGTCGCCTGCATGGTAGTCCCAAGACCATATAAAGCATCAAAACCTTTTCTGGGCACTCTTAAATCAATCATTAGCAGTAGTCTGTTTCCTGATTTCCTATCCATGGCTTGATTTTGTTAGCAAAGCTACAGTCAGAGAAAAGTCAGTATGCCAAGCCTTTTGTCTTTGAGGCCATTGTGGGTCTAAACCTGTAATCCTGTTCTTAGAATTATATTTTTTTCATTTGAATTTGTATGTAGGTTCAAATTTTCAACTCTCAAGTCTAGCTCTTAAGTTGGTATAAGTTTGGTAAGGAAAAGAAGCACTATCCATGAATAAGCTCAACACATTTCATTTGCTGTGTTTCCTAGTTTACGACCTGTCCCATCCTAAGAGTTTTTTCTGCTATCTGCTACATAAATAGTTCTGGTGAAGAAATCAGTGATGACTTTGAATCTCTCTCCCTAGAGTTAGCCAGAATCCAACCTGCTCTATTGTTTACAGGAAACAGGAACAGTCTTCACTGTTACCCGCAGGAAACAGGAAGTGTCTTCACTGTTACCCGCAGGAAACAGGAAGAGTCTTCACTGTTACCCACAGGAAACAGGAAGAGTCTTCACTGTTACCCACAGGAAACAGGAAGAGACTTCACTGTTACCCACTGTTCCCTTTTACAGCGGAATATCATCTTTGTTGATAGACTGCTGCAAACTTGAAACTTAGCTTGACATTTGTTAGAATACAGTGCTTTACCAATGGTGAAATTGCTGTGTAGAGAAACAGTGCATTTTCTTAGCATCATGATCTAGAGCTCCTTTATTCACAGATAGACCACAGATACACAAGGTCAATGCTTTCTGAAGAGATCATCACTAGAAGAAACAAAACTCTGATATTCAGGAGGAGACTTTTGTAGCATAAGCCATGTGCTATAATACAAAATTATTGGGCACTTTATAGTCATCATATGGTTTGTATCTTAAAAATATGCATCTGATGTTTAATCAATCATCCATGTGCAATGACATACAGATATCAGAAAGTGATTTTTTGCACACATGTGTAAATAAGGATCTAAGTATGTTTCCAAGGCTTGATTCACATGCTGCTTCTGAATTCTAAACAATAATGGATCAAATGCTTACCCAGATTAATGGTTCCAGTCAATAATTCCATTAATTCTCTGAAGACCATAACAGGAATCAGAGTTTATGATCTACATTCAATGCCACTGCATTTACAACCCATTAAACATTTATCTTCTTGGTAGGGCTTTCTGGACAAAGTATAAAAATGCTCCTCTAGAACAGAGGATAAGACCAAATTTCTTAGTAAAGCCAGTAAAACTTCCCTGACCCAATTCACCATCTGAGTCTTTGTCAATATAAGTGGATGAGTAAGGGGGATAGACCCCCCTCTTCTCTGCAGGAGCCTTAGACCCTGGCTAAGGCCTATGGGTAAAAGAAGGCAGGAAGTTAATGCTATGTCTTAGATGAAAGATGTGCTCAGGGATAGATGGAGATTAAAAAAATACTAATTGTGGAGATGAAAGGGAGGGTTCCTGGGACAGCACTTGGAGAATTTCCTCAGTATACGGGGTAGAATATATTTACAATTTTAAATGTTCACCTCTTAGTTAATTTTTCCACAATTCACTCATTCACTGCATTCCAGTGATCTCAATCTTATTTTCTTCATTTGCTTTAAAAAAATATTTTCATCATTTTTGTCCAAGTTTAGAGTGGAGGATGTAGCTCAGAAGTAGCCCTCGTGTGTGTAACTACAAGGCCCTGTGTTTGATCCCTAACAGAAGAAAAACCAATGAATCCCAACCAGACAGATATAAAGCAAATTTTCCTTAACAGATTTTGTGGAAAAGTTAATGAAGAAATAAAAGTTCTCATTACGGGCACACATGCACACATATACAGACACACACACACCACACACACACTCTGCCTTTATACATAAACAAATCCCAATATATCATTGAACCACACATAATTTATGGGCAATTTTCATGTGGCAGAGATTGGTATTCTGCAGACATTATGGAGAAAGTGATAGTTTATGTATGAGACAAAGACTTTATCAGTGATAAACTGACAAAGGAATTAAGGAAATGAGATAGATACTTCAGAAATTAGTAGGAAACATACAAGGTGTTGCTGACCTGTTTGGTATGGATCAAGCAAAGAATGTGTGAAAAATGTCACTTGTGTGATGATGTGATTTGGAGGAACTCCCTCCGGGAGCTCCTTAACGCAAAGCCTTCTCCTAGAGCAGAGAAGGAAATGAAAGATCAAAGCCATGAAAGAAGAGCTCTTCTTATCCACACTGGAGTGAGAGAGGGGGTACTTAACCTGATTGGCAGTTAAGGAACTTTGCGACCTCCAACTTTGCAACTTGCCACCTCACCCCGAGACAATAACCACAGTGTGATGGACACTGAGTGTTGTTTCAGGAGGAGGAAGAACATGGCATGTCCTTACCTGAGCCTAAGAGGAAGTGAGTGGACTGCCCATGCAAGTTTTTGATTTCTCCTCTCTTTTTATTCCCACCTGTTTAAGATGATGGTGTGAGATGATTTTCACACAGTGTTTTCCAAAAAATGATATTTTCTTCTTAATGTCCAAAATAGCTTCAGGTCTAGTCTTGTCCTTCCATTCCTCCAGTCAGACTCCATTAATATATCGCTAGTTTGTAGTGTTCAGACTAAATCGCTAATCAGCAATTCCCCCATCCTTCATTGCCCGTTGTTAACAGGCATCACTGGGAGGTCACACTTCGGTCATTATTTTGGAGCGACTGCAAAATCATCTGAAAAGGAACTTATATTATTGTAACTGCTTTGAGATTTCCTGACCATATAGTCTTCCTCACAGCTAATCAATACTCACTTTGGGGGTGGGGGGAAGGGAAGAGCATTACTACAATGAAGGCATTGGATGGCTGTCACTTGCTTCTTGTCTCCCACTTCACAGACACAGGGACTGAGAGATGTAGCATGTGACCACAGAGTCTGGGGGGCAGCAGGGGCATCTTCATTCCCCAACCACCTGGCATCACTCACAGTAGGTTGCATCATTTCTTGAAATGGTGTGCATGCATACAGTCCTGTCTAAAGGTGGTCATTAAAGGGGGGGGGGGAAGAGATGTCTATTCTTTCCTTTGATTTTTGAAGTTGAGTTTATTTTTGTGTGAATAGAAACAAGAAAATATACTAGCAACTTTCCTCCCTTCTTTCCATTTGTGCTCTCCTACATGGGTCTGTCATTTGCTTCCTTTTCAGATTATCTGTACATATAAATCCATTAAGAAAATGTGCCTGGAGCAAGCGGCTACCACACAGACTTACACAAAGATGCAAATGGGGGTTAGAGATTTTATGAGCTAATCTATTACGAGCTGTTTTGACAAAGAAATTTATGGTTTTGTTAAAATACCCATATATGTATCCTTATGTACATGCTGGCTCTTATTGTTGGGTATTTATGTAGAATGTCATATTCTTTCAAAGCTCTCTTTAGCCAGTAATTATTGCTGACAACAATCTAGGCCCTGGCACTGCTTGCAGTCACCCCTGACTGCTAAGAGGAGCAACCTAGACCATAGCTGACTGCAGTTAAATTAAATTATCATAGAGATGCAATATATGCCGCTACACCATTCTGGCTGTGAACCCAGGATTGAAAAAAGATTGATGGACTACCAGAAAGGATCAACAAATAACTATGTGGGTGGTACTCTAAGATACTTACTTCCACAAATATTGATGTAGATAAGCAGTGTGTGGCTTAAAAATTGTATTTCTCCAAAAAGGAGAGGGCTGTTTGTTTCACCATAAGAACCAGATATCAAGTGATAATGACAATGTGTTCCTGTCGTGTCTATGTGAGCCCACTGGATGGTTGAGGTAAAGCTTGTCTTCATGTAACTAATACGAAATCATCACAGGATGAGATCACAGTCTCTGTGTGATTGAGATGCACTACTTGTCACCCTGGGAAAATATTGCAGAAAATGATCTATTGGAAAATGGCCAAAAAAAAAAAAATCCAAGCCTTTTGCTTAGCACTACATTTTGGACCTGTTATCTCTAAACAAGAACAAGAAAGAAGTCAATGTAAAATATATTGCGGTATATGGATTTTGTGAATCAGCGAAATGGTGGCCATGTGATTCTTACTTTTATAAATAAAAGGCATAACTAACTTTAATTTGTAATACTAAATGGAAGTTTAGTTATTTACTATTTATTTATTTATTTATTTATTTATTTATTTATTTATTTATGCATTGTGGATTAAACCCAGAGCCTTATCACCGAGATGTGTCTTCAGTTCTGGAAGTGTGTTTTAATAAAACAAAGTTAATTAAACCATTTAGCTTTTCAACACTGGTCTTCATGTATCTATTCAGTTTCTATGTAAGACTCTAAACTAAAGGAAATTATAAGACACAGTCATTTTATTTAATAAGGCCTAGAAACGAGATGGGCAAATGAAGCAATTATGGAAAAAATGTAAAGTGGAAAGTTTCAGTCACTGAAATCTCCAAACTGTATGCCAACCACAATTCTTTTGTTTGTGGCTGGCCTGATTACTAAGTTTTCAGTTGATAGCTTGTGGTACAGGAAAAGCCAGCATACAGGCATCCTAGTCCATCATTTTCCAGGACATTCATCCAGCTTGCAAAAGTGTGTAGATAAAAATAGTTATAATAATAGACATACAAATTCTGAGGGGCTCTGAAGATTATATAAGTCAAATCATATCATCTTGAAATAGCTATATGTCATGTATAGGCAGTAGAATGAGTTTGTATCTGAGTCAGAATCCATTTTTATTAAAGTATAGTATAGATGTTTAGATTTTCTGTTAGAGTATAGAACCTCATATAAAGATAAATTATAAAATGGCAGATATTCCTCTGTTGTGTCTATTTATATTGGCATTAAACTTTCTTTTTTTTTTTTTGCTATGGCTAAGTAAACACTGAAAGCAAATATATGTTAATATAGCTATGAAAAGTGGTGTTGGTGTGTACAGTTCACAAAAATTCTATAATTAATACCACACATGAAGATATGGGATAGACTAGATTCAAGTTACTAGTGGTCACCTCAGCATGATTGAACTACAGAGCACCCTCACTCACAGTTAAGAAAAATGTAGTTCACTGATTTACTCATTCGATAAATACTTATTGAGTATCCACTGTGTGTTAGTCATGTCATAGGTGTGAGAGAACAGCTAAGAAAGAACAAGAGTGGAGACACATGAGAGCCTGTCTTTACGGAACGGCCTCTGGGTGGAGGTAGCATCCAAGCTGATGAACCAGAAGGAATCAGTGTATAAAGTTTGAGAGAAGGGCATTGTTATGATGCAACTATGAAAAGTTCTCAGAGGATCATGTGTCAAAAGTCTGGTCCCTAGCTGGCAGCGCTATTTTGGGAAGTAGTGAAAATTGGGAGGTGGGGTCTAGTAGGTCAATGAGGTCTACTTTGGAAAGATGAACCTTATCTCTGGCCACTTGATTTTTCCTCTCTGCTTTCCTGTTTCCCAACTGTCAGGTGTGAGCAGCCTTGCTCTTCCGTGCCCTTGTGTCCTATGGTTCTGCCCCATTCTGCCTCGCCATGGATCAGAAACGGTGGAGTTAGCTGATCATGGAGTCAAATCTCTGAAACCATGAACCAAAACCAGTGTTTCGTCTTTGAGCTGTTTTCTAGGGTGTCAGAGGGGTAACAGAGCTAACTCGGGGCTGGAGAGATGGCTCAGCGGTTAAGAGCGTTGACTGCTCTTGCAGAGGACCCGGGTTCGATTCCCAGCATCTGAATGGCGGTTAAGAACCATCTTTAACTCCAGTTCCAGTGGAATTCGATGCCCTCTTCTGACCCCCACAGCATTGCACAACACGGGTGCCCAGACCTACATGCAGACAATACATTCATGTACATAAAAATAAAAAAAATTTTTTTTTAATTAAAAAAAGAACTAACTCACCAAGCATTTTAGGTCGGGTTATCAATGACTGCAAGTATATAAGGTGCAAAGAAGATGGATGATTTAGAAAGAATAATACAAATTCACTGTGACTTAAGCATAGGGGTAAAGAGATCATGAAAGGTGAGGAAAGAGACGGCAGGGATGAATGCATTAGCCTGGGAAAGGAATGTCTATTGTATTCAGAATTTGGGAAGTTTGGGGCTGAGAGTGACATGATGCAGTTATAGCCTCATGTGGAGAGTGGACCAGCAATGGAAGAAGGGAAGAAGTTAACTGCTTAGGATGCCATTATCTGCTCACCAGAGCCAGAAGGTTGGGACTGTGGTAGAGAAGGCAGAGATGATTGTTTGCACAGGCAATACATGAAAAATCAATGCTGTAAGTAAAACTGTTCGCTGAGGGTGAACAAAACGTAGAAATTAAGGATGATTTCCAGAATTTTAGCTTGAGCTGCTGGGGAGATGGCACTACTACATTTTTAATCAAGAAAAGACAAAGTAGGGACTGCAGAGATGGTTCAGCAGTTAAAAGCACGACTGGTCTTGCAGAGGTCCCACGTTCCCCTGAACCACATGGTAGCTAACAACCATCTTTTTTTTTTTTTTTTTTTTTGG
>VZQC01010984.1:2056819-2135890 GCA_009823505.1 Rhizomys pruinosus | reverse complement strand
TTACATACATGAAGGGAATATACTCACGTACATGAAATAAAAATAATAAAAGAAAAAAGAAAAAGCCAAAGGAAGAAAAGGATTGGTGGAGTCTTCCTGTTTGGGAACATGTATTTTGTATGACTATTTTGTGTGGTGTAGTCAGATGGCAGTGAGTTATCAAGAGCATGGCTTATGGATGGAAATTAGAGCCAGGTGACCGAGTGAATTCAAAAGGGAGAAAACACACATATTCAGAGAAGATATGAGGGATTAGGCTCGGATAAGGCAGAGCCAGACAAAGAATCTTACTAGGAAGTTAGCAGCATTTTGAGAAAGCCAGGAGACCATCATATCATGACAGGGAGAAACAGGTTTTAAGAAGACACTACTGTAGATAATGATGAAAATGTGGTGCATCTACACAATGGAGATCTATGCAGTGGTAAAGAAAGATGACATCATGAACTTTGCAGGTAAATGGATGGAACTGAAGCCATTATGCTAAGTGAAGTAACACAGTCCCAGAAAAACAAATGACAAATGGTATCCCTTATTTGTGGATGCTAGCACCAAATTCCTAGTTGAAAGGCAAGCTGAGCAATGTTAATGTTGTATTTCTTTTTATCTGAAAGCATAATGTGGATTCCTTAATGGATTCTAGAATTATCTTATTGCTTATTTTCAGACTTCATAATTGAGGTATATGGGTGGAAGTTATATATTCATATTTTAGAGTTATATAAAATTAAATGAAAAATGTGAATTCCTAAACATATTTTGTAATTAATATACATTTATTTTCAGAGGTCATAATTTTGGTATATATGTGATGCTTATATAGGTATATTTTGGGGCAATACAAATGGGAGGGAACAACAATGACATAAGGACTGGGTCACATAACTGACTGAAACAGTTAACTTCTGCCCAAAACAATAAACCTCTGCAGAGAAAAACTTTAAAAAGACTGAGAAAAAGATGCAAAACATGTATGGCAGAATGCATGAATGGGGTGGGGTGGCATGGAAAGTGGAATGTGTCTAAATTGGACTGAGAAATGATGTATGCAACAGACAAAACATCAGTAAAAGTATTTTATTAAAAAAAGAAGATCCCATTAAGATATCAGGTAACTGTTGGTTTTCAGAACAGTAAAATTTTTTTGAGGCGTTGGTCCAATAGTACAATCGATTATACTACTTGTGGTTTTCTTTTCCCTTAAACAACAAATAGAAGTCTGCATCCTGACATGTGTGTGTATTCACTGCATGTAAAGGCTGCCTCTGAATAATTGGGAAATTGAGTTACTCAAGTTCCATATCTCAACATATGTTTGCTTTAATGGAGGAAAGAGACAAAGTTACTGCATCTTCTTGTCTCAAAAATTTCATTTGCTGGGGGCTGGAGAGATGGCTCAGCAGTTAAGAGTGCTGGAAGACCTGGATTTGATTCCCAGCACCCACATGGCAGCTAAGAATCGTCTTTAACTCCAGTTCCAGGGGAATCCGATGCCCTCTTCTGACCTCCGCAGCATTGCATGACATGGGTGCACCAACCTAGATGTAGACAGTACACTCATACACATAACATAATAAATTTTAAAAAATTAAAAAAGGAAGAAATGGAGGCAAGAAATAATGATGGTAGAAAACATCTATAGGTAGTTATGATCTAAGCAATTAATGACTGGGAAATGGAAATGCTTGATTCAGAAGTCTTGTTATATTTTTTGTGAGCAGAGCATTTCTTTCAAAAGCAACAACTTCCAGAGCTCTTGGAATCTGAGATTCTTCCAGCCAAAGGAGAAAGATCATGGGGCTGTTGTTACCTGGAATTCCCCAAGAGTCACTGAAGTCTTAAGGAGACAAGGTGTGCTAGCCAGCTTTCCATTGCTGTAATTGGTGTCTGTGACAAATCAACCCAACACAAGGGATAACTGAGTTTTGGTGCATGGTTTTCGAGGCTCCACCCTTGGAGCATTCCTTGGCCTTGTTGCCTGGGCTCCTGTCATGGCCGGCAGGCCAGGAAACACAGGGGAGGCCAGGGGCTCTTTCCAGGGGGGCCCCAGTGACTTAACTTCATTCCATTGGTCTGTGCTTCTTAAAACTTCTAGTACCTTCCAATAGTGTTACCCCCTAGGACAAAACCTTTAATATATGGAGATTTGAAGAGCTTGTCTACATTTTCTTTTTTTTTTCTATGAGTTTCTGGGGTCAATAACTTTCTCCTTCCTATTTTACTTCATTCCTTCACCAAAATTATGAAACACTGTCAGTACTGAGCACAAGTGAAATGCTTCAGAAAATCCCATGTTAATCTTACATTCAGGATGGGAGGAACATTAGTAGAATGGACAAAAATCTGATCCTGGTACTACTTCAAAGAACTATTTCATAAGATTTGGGGTCAAAGAATTTGACTTTAGTTAATTTGATTTATAATGATGAATCTGGTTTATTGGAAGGACTGATGTATTTCAGGATTATTGTTCCCTTTCTCAGGGAAACGTGCCAAAGGTTCTTTGAGAAAAAGTATCTTAGTTTGGAAGTTTAAACTCTAAAGGTTTTCTTGGCCCTTCTCACATTGTATACCCCATATGACCTGAATGGAAGCAAGAGCCTTCTTAAAGTGGGCTTTGACTTTCTCCTTGCTTTAAGTTTCTGCTTTCTGAGAGCTTTATCCTGCTCACTCTCCTTAACTTGGTAAAAGAGAATTTAAGGCACCAACACAGAAGCACTTAATATTTTAGATGGAGCAAGATTTAGAGAGAAACGAATAAGCCAGCTCACTTTTCAGATGGGGAAATGGAGACCTAGTTAGGAGTCCACATCTCAGTGATGAAAATAGGTAGGCATCCAGGGAGCGATGTTTCATTTCATCTCATGTGACAAGCTCTCTCTCTCTCTCTCTCTCTCTCTCTCTCTCTCTCTCTTTGTGCTTAGAGCTTATTTCATTAGCTGAAGTTGCTGGGTAGCAAGGCACCTGGATTTATCTATCTCAACTTCTCCAGCTCAGCTCTGGGGTTAGAGGCACATTACCACATTTACCTTTTAATTTTATTTTATTTTGAATTTTGAGACAGGGTCTCCCTGTAGACTCAAATGGCATGGATGCTCTATGTAGACCAAGCTGGCCCCCATCTCAGAGAACCACTTGCCTCTGCCTCCTGAGTCCTGAAATTAAAGCTGTGTACCACCACACTCTGTCCCCCATACTTCCACTCAACTTTTAACGTGGGCTGCTGAGAATCTGAACTCAGGTCCTCACACCTGTCCAGAAAGCACCTCATGCACTGAGCCATCCTCACTGTTTTGATTGCAACATTCACGTGCCAACTGAATGAGACAGCTTAGTGTTTTTAAGTTATATCCTAAGACCAGGCTAATTTCATCTTGATCAGTACAAATACAAGCATAGTTTCCAGAAAAAGCAGACAGTCCTCAAGACAGTTCCATTTTTTTAAATGACTTTTTTTGTTTTTTGGTCTTTTTGAGAGAGGGTCTCCCTGTAGCTAGCTGTCCTGGAACTCACTCTGTAGACCTGGCTGGCCTTGAACTCACAAAAATCTGCTTGCCTTTGCCTCTCAAGTGATGGGATTAAAGGCGTGCTCAGTGACATATTTTAAGAGAATGTTCAGGGTGAAGAGAGAAGGATCTGGAAGAATATCAAAGCAATGGCAGAAACGGATGGGAGAACTAGAGATGTTAGACTGGGCTGACATCCTCCCGGAAGACAGGGAGGTCATCGCATGGCATCTGTGTAGAACCAGCATCCTCTGCTTGGTCAGAACACACTGTTTAGAGCATGAAGGAGGTGGTGCTCCACAGCAGTGATGAGCAGTCTTGGGAGTGGGACAGAACTCAGCAGTCACTCTGTGCTTTTCAGGAAGATCAGTAGGCTCACCCTCAATGAGCTCCTCCTTAAAATGAATTTATAATACTCTGAATGGATCAAGAAGAGAGCAAACATGTTCTTATCTCAATGTCTGGCATATAATACATGCTAAATAAACAGAGATTATCGTTAACTTTTTATATTCCTCTGGCAATAAAGTTTCATGGTGATTTTTACACTGGTGGAGAGTCAGAGCAAATGAGATAAAGTCACTCATAGATACTGCAGATCTCTCTGAATAATATTGGGGTTAACTATTTATAATGGGCCCTAATGAAGTTTACCTTCCAGATACTGAGAAACCTTCCTACCTCTCCCTTTTATAGGAAAAAGAAAAACATGATGGTCATGAAACCACTCCCTAACTGTAAACTAGAGCCAATTGTTACAGTGGTAATTTCCTATAAAACAGGCATAACTTATTAATTGATTGATAGGCATAGGAACTGTGAAAGGATATTTCTCTATCTAGAGCCAAATTCAATAGTAAAGTGTTTATAAGTTGTGTAATTAAGCAAAATATATTACTACAGGAAAGCTCTGACATCAGCAATGAATTATTCTGCCTAGGAGATGTTGGCTAGGGGATTCAAACCCCCCCCCCCCAAATTATAAAGGCCTTTTGCCTATAAGTGGGATATATGCAAGGAGAAAGGCAGTAAGTCCCTGTTGTCGAAGACCTGGTGTGAGCATGAAAAATGTTATGAGACGTCACTTGCTAGCGTACAACTGGCCTCTGAAATGCTAGAGAGCGTTACCAAAGGCCACTAAAGCAATACAGCAAAATATTGGTCTCCCTGAGACAAGCAAGACTCCTCCGTCAATATCAGCTACACCTCAACAGCCTGGAGATACTGTGCAACAGTGGCAGCCAAGTGTCTATATATATCCCAAATCTATTTGGCTATTAGCTCTCTCCTTGGAGGAATAACTCACAGCGGATGCCACAAGCTTATGTCCTCTAGTGGTTAGGAGATGTTATAAGCCACAATAAGAACTTGTCACCCTTTATAGAGAAACCACAGTTTGCGGATTAGCATACCATCCAAGCATCTGTGTCTATGCTCACAGATTTGACATAATAATTAGTACTGCTTAAATGCCTGTACATCCAATTGCTTGTGCTTTGTAAGTATGACAAAAAAGTATCACTGAAAAGCTGTCAACCCATGAAGGGAAACAACCTGAACAGACTGGAGTCCAAAATGACAACTCCAAAGAAATTAGACTGTTTTCTTCTCACCCACTTGTGCCCCTTTCCCAAAGCCCAGGGAACAAACTGCGGAAGAGGAGGCATGGTAGATTGTAAGGGCTGCAGAGAGATAGGGGTGAATCGTGAGACTACAGGAATATAGTCTGGACTCCTAACTGATCAACAGGCCTGTGCATACAAGCTTCTCCAACTGGACTATGGGAACCTTGGGTTGTTCAAAATTTGGACATAGATACTTGCAAAATGTACCAATTACCTAATTGTATGACATACTGAGTAACATCAATGTTATCTGCAAACAACTGTGTCATTATATTGTAGAATCCCTTAAAAATAAAAAAAAATAAAAAAATAATAAAATGAAAAAAGAACACTTCCTGAATTACTGAAGGATGGATTTACAAACAGGAATAAAGAGCAGTTCTCCTATGCTCGTGGCATCGCTTCCAAGCTCTTAACATCTACCCCATCGTTTTCTTCTACACGTTTTTAGTCTGTCTTCCTGGGTCCTGCTGAGCTACTGTGCTGTGCCAGCAGATGTTTAAGTTAGCCTTTATTCTTCATTCTCCATCTTGCATTTGAGAAACAGTGTATCTTTGTGTGGGGGGACTGAACTCAGAGCCCCATGTATCCTTTACACAAGAAACAGTGTATGCTGAGTTCATTGGCTGCTGTGGAGAAGGAAGAGAATGTGAGAATCGGTGAGGAAGATGACATGAAGGTCAAGCTCATAACAAGTTATTTTCCTGAGTTGGAATTATCAGGCCTAATGCCAGCTCCTCAGCACCAAGGAGAGATGGCTCAGTGGTTAAGAGCACTGTGTACTCTTGCAGAAGACTCTGGTTCCAGTTTCCAGCACCCACATGGTGGCTAACTCCAGTTCTAGGGAATTTGATGCCCTGATGCCCTCTTCTGGCCTCAGTGGGCATTGTACACACACATGACGCACTTACATATAGGTAGACAAAACACTTATACACATAAAATAAAAATAAGTAAATCAAAAAATTTATACCCATGCCAACTCAATCAGACAAGGGCCTAGAATGGAGAAAGGGCAATGGGCAGTGGGCTGGCTCTAGTCTAGGAACTGTTGGAGACTGCTGCTGAGTGAGGGTTCTTAGAACTTAGTTATAATCTCTAGATAGGCTGACTGGACTCTAGTGGATGAATTTGGGCTGAGGGACATCTGGGTGTAATTGCTTGACTGGACAGAACTTGACATATGTGGCAGAATATATGAGGTCTGGTGGGAGGGGTCTGGATTTGATTTGGGAACTGTTGTTGAAGTACACAAAAAATCAATAAAAACACAAATAAAGAAGGTAGAAAAACCCAAACCAAAAAAGTTATTTTATAAAATTATCTATATCTATGCCTGTGTGTATCTGTATATGTGGGTCAGTACAGGCTCCTGTGGAGTCCAGAAGAGGACATGAAATCCCTTGGGAGCTGGAGTTTCATAGGTGCTGGTAGACTTGGGTCCTCTGCAAGAGCAGCACATGCTCTGAACCCCTGATCCATCTTCCTAGCCCATAATGTATCATTCTTAAATCTAATTCACTCCTTTGTGACATTTATTGCATGATTGGAACCAGAGCTTCTCTTTCATTCATTCTTTTATTGAGGTCAAATTTCAGTTCTGAGTAACACAAAGGATTTCTGGAGGGCTTTTATACAGAGAAGCCAACAGAGAACACAAAACTGGCTTTGCCTTGACAAGGAAGCAACTCCAAAGCAGTGGCTAATTAGTGATGGTCACGAGGTCCTAGAAGAGTTGTGTCAGTGCTCAGTCTTCATCACCTTGTTGAGAGTCATCATGGTACTGAGGAGGGAATGTGGATATGACAGAGATGGGTGAGGCTCAGGGATGGAAAAGGAGTGACCATTTTCCACATTTATTTTGCAAAAGATAGAATGAAAACCCAGAGCCAGATGGGTTTAAAGTTGCTGGATGTTAAAGTTCTTCATTAGCCTGAGATTAGAGACATTTAACCATGAACTTTCATAGTCAGTATCCCTAAATTCTAATGCTGGAAGCTTTTGGTTACATTCACACAGTAGAATGCAATTTTCTCAGCAGCCTTTACTGAATTGTTTCAGACAATAAAAGAATGAGTTTCTCTGGTAGTGAACTAGTTATGGGACCTTGTGGGTGGGTATGAGAAGCTCAAGTGATTTGTAGAATTTCAGCTGTTGTCTCATCAGAGTAATGTGACTTCCTACCCTCCCTCCCTCCCTCCCTCCCTCCCTCCCTCCATCCCGTCCACTCCCTTCCTTCCTTCCTTCCTTCCTTCCTTCCTTCCTTCCTTAATGTAGTCTTTTCAGAAGGAGATTTAAACAAAAGCAATAAGCACCTATAATTTTGGGTCAAGAATCTTTGTTTCTCTCCCCTTTTAACTTTGGGAAAAGAACGATACAGTTACTCTAATTACAAAGCAGGGCATTGAGAGCAAAACCACGGCACTAACGTGCAGTAATGCACTGTGCAATATAGAAAAAATTCAATCCCAGCATGTGTGGTCAAAGACTGCAGTGCCAAATAAAGAGATTCCTCCTCCACTAATGAGTTAAAGGATGTATTTACAGTGCTATCAAAACAATCTGAAACATCATAAGACATGACATTTGTTTGCCTTCTCATAGGAGGAACTGTGCAGACTTATGGATCATTTAAATTAGACTTTACTATTTTGATGTCCTTGCCATTTGTTCTTTTAAATTTCCAGCCTAAGGGGTCTATTCCCCTATCAGTGTGCATGTGTAAGTCCCATTAAGGCTAATAGAAATTTTGTGCCTGAATCCAAAGAAAAATCTACCTCTACGGTGGCATTTTGCACATGGAATGCAGAAGAAAAATAACTTAAAAATCCATTTCTATTCATCCAAGGCACATAAAGCAATTACATTAATTAGGAGCCAATGTATTTGGTTGTGGAATTTTAAATCCATTTGATAAATTTATAGTTTTATGCATTTCTTTCGCTCAGAATTCTTTCATAAGTATGATATGGAGTGTCTCTGCTCTGGAGGACCTAGTGACAAATAGAAAGCAAGAGGGACAAGAGGGACAGGAGTGGTGGGAGGCCATTTCTAGCAAGGTCTTCATTTGTTTACTTTCTGGAATGTACACACATAGTGTTTCCTAACTTATTTCCACCAGATTCAAGGTAAAAATAAGAACACAAACATTCCACCTACATTTCTTTTTTAAGGTTTTATCTCCTGAGCTTTTTTTTCTATCTCCATCCTTAACCACATAAGAAATTTTCAGGCAAGGGTCAGCATTCAAATAAGATATGAATTTAAATAAATGTTATCTTATTCTGTTTCTTTTGGTAGAAGGAAAATATTGGTTCTTCAGGTTGCATTAAAACCCAGATAAAAACCAGTTTTTATCTTTATACATCTTTCGGGGGAAAAAAAATTCTACCTCAAGAAATTTCTTTAACAAAGAGAACATTATTCCAGACTCTAACATTTCTGTCTGCCGATCATCATTAGTCATAAGCTAAGCCCTGCACTAAATGTCTAGTGAGCACAGATAATGTTCATTTTGTCTGGAAGACAGGTTGCCGCCTGTCAAGGAGAGATGGAATAAATGACAGGTTTTGACTCTGTGCCTTGCAGGCATATTAGGCTAAGAAATCGCCAACATGATGAAAAATTATTTTGTCAAAAATTTGTAGGTCACCCATCATTGTCTAATGTATTCTGTGATTAATTGCTAGCATAGATCAGCATTATGTCTTTCCACTGAATCGCTTAATTGTTGCCTGCTTCATGCTCTTAATGTAATGACGAGGCATCTGCTCCTTTCACATGTGCTTTTAAATGCCAGCTTTTGCATCCAGGTTACAGGGTTGGTGATATTCAACTTAAAGAACTAGTTCAAATTAAAACTTCGGGACCGCCATCTCTTCTTGCCTTTTATAGGAGCGTGCGTGGAAGGCTGAGTGTTAGTGTTAATGTATGTAGATTTTATTTCTGATGAGTGATTATTTGACTGCTCATTTTACGAAGATTTATGGTGTGCTTTCTATCTCCTGACTGCAGCGCTGCTCTTATCTTTAATAAAGGAGATGAGGACATTAATCAGCCATTGTCAGAGCTCCTGACTAAGACATTAAATGTACTGTATAGGATAGGTAAACACGCTCCAGATCCTTCTTTACGCCACTAGATCAGGCAAAAAAACACTCATTATATTTATCATAATTTCACATCTGCTGTTTTTGAAGCAATGTACCATGAGGCCATAAACTGTATTACAACTGTGCATAAATTCAACTGATTTGTGGCTGGAGTAACTAATTCCTAAAGTACATTTTAGAAAAACAAGCAGTGAGCCCTGAAATTGCAATTCCATAAAGGCACTAAATTACTGACTGCAGAATCAAAAATTCGCTTGATGTGATGCTGCAGTGACCATTTTATAAAAAGTGACAGTGTGCCTGTGATTGAGTCAATAAAACAGGGACGAGTGAGCCGTACACTCAAACAAGATTAAAGAGAAAGGGAGTGACAGACTCACGGTGTACAAATACAGGAAAGCTTAATGTTTCCCCCCAAAATGGCATATGGATGCAACTATTAATAGCAGCAATATTCATTTGTCAGCAATCTTTTCATTATTTGGGGAGGGGTAAAAGAGAAAAATGTAATCTCTTCCTCATTTCACAGCATAATTGGGAATGCATTTGATATTTAACAAAAGGATTTAGAAATAATTTTTTTTAATTGTGTCATTTATTGATTTAAACTTGCCATAATAGTTTCCAAAATTATAAAGAACAACTGTTTTTTGGGTCATTTCGCTAGCTGTATACTGATTCTTAAAGGGTCTATGTTCAAGTTATCTCTTTGTTAAGGTTTCAGGAGATGGTTGGGTGGGAAATGTGTATGTTACTGTATGCATGAATGTGTGTGATTATGTGGTGTGGTATGTCTATGTGGTAAGCAGTGTGTGTGCGTGTGTGTGTGTGTGTGTGTGTGTGTGTGTGTGTGTGTGTTTGCGGTGTGGAGTGTATTTCTTTGTGTGACTTTTGCTTTAACCCGTGTGCTCCACTTCAGTTTCTACAAACCTGATCTGTAATTGAACTTGCTGTATTATCTTTTCCAAAAGGGAGAACAGGAAGTGATTTTTTTTTTCCATTCCGGGTACAGAACAAGTAAAAGCAGAAACCATTGTTTTATAAAGCAAAGACAAGCTTGGCACTTCTTCCAGTGAAACCCAAAGACAACCTGCCTTTTCAGCTCCTGGAGAAGTGTTAGTCCACAAAGGAAGCCTGCGCAGGGAAGCAACCATGGACGTTCTCCTGCGAGGAGGACATGAATGCACGGTGTGTGTTGGCTGGAGAAGCCATTTAAGAGGAAAAACAATGGAAGTGGGCTTTCCTGGTTTGAGTTTCTCAAGGCACCTATTGTCTGTCACCAATTAGTTTGTGCCTCTCTTCTGTGGACACGAGTGGCAGCCAGGTACTTTTGTTCTGTTTGACTATGTTGCTTGTTCATTTTTCGTTTATCATCCCGTGTTCAAAGGCTCCTTCTCATTGAATGTGGGCAATTCCCTGCTACCCAGGGCAAGCAGTGGAGGCATTCACACAGAACGTATTTCAGAGTAATGCAATCCTATTTGTATTTATTTATAGAAGAATGTACATTGCCATATTTTATTCTTCTCCCTGACCACTATCCTGGTCAACTCTTATAACCACAAACCCGGAGCTGGCACTGTGACTATTACTTTATTCTTTATACATATTATCAAGTCAAAAACGGTTGTGTTCATAAAGCATTTTGTAGTTTCTATCTAATGATATCAATCTGTGCATCACCAAGCATTTCTTTTCCTGACATTATTACTTTACCGAAATTAAGCTTGAAACAATCTGATGTCAGATACTCTATATCCACTTTTATTGCCAGCCTTTCAGAGCCCACCATAATGCAAGGACTGCATCTCATTTTAGATGGGTTTAACCAGATATATATCCTCAAGTTTATTGAGTGTTGGATAGATTACATTTCCCATTCTCAAAGAGCAGGCTAGTCCCTTCAGTGCATTTTATAGAACAAATGTAAATTCCTATGCTGTAGTTGACAAAAATTCATGGTTCTTTTCTTAGTGTCAAAAATAAATCCAGCATAGCATTGAAGATGAGTGAGGGCGCAGAGTGGCACAGGCTTCAGTTCGCCCTTTCTGATTTAGCAGCAGTTTCCAGGTACTTGAGAAATCCATAAATGTTCAATTATGATGGTCTCGGCAAAGAGATTTGCTCGCACAACAGAGCTACTATACTTGGGAATGTATTGTAAGGACTCAGTGAAATGCAAAGAACCTTCTGTGTACTACAAGCTCTGTCACTTCCGGCTTCTACCCCCTTCCCCTCCCCATCTTCTTAGAGATCTTCCTTGAAACCTTTTCTGAAGTCTTTCACTGTAGTTAAATAAAGCACAAGCATAAAAAATTGCCTAATCACCCCATTAAGATGCAGTAAAAATTAGTCTTTTATTATGTGTGGGAATTTATATATTTAGAAGGTTCACGATATGCAAAGAGCACCTATCAAATAAATTTATTAGCAGCTTAGCTTGATCAGTTTGTCAAGATTACTTACATATGTATGTCTTAGAAGGATAGGCAGACTTACATGAAAAAGGTGTTTATAGCTAAAAGTAAACCAAACATACTGAATCATGGGAAAAAAATGCCCTGTCAAATACATGGTACTTCATCAACAAAATGTGCAGCTCAGATCTGGGCTGTTTCTGCTTAAATACCGTGAATGTGTCCTTATAAATAAACTGCAAGTCTTTCTATATTTATATGCATTGATTTTGATTTTTTAACTTGATCAGAGCTGGGGATTTTCTCTAAGAGTCCATCAGAAGGTGGTGTTGGTTTTAGAAAAATGTAAAGAACACCTCCCCCCCAACCCCAACTCCAACTGGGAGTATTTATGAAAAGACTGTAGGCTGACTACTGTATGGGCTGGTCTGGCTTCTGCCACTTTTGTTTTGTTTTGTTGTGTCATTTTATTGGCGAAACATTTGAAATATTAAGGGACTGGTGCATCTGGGAAGAGAGAAGACCTGTGTAATTCCCAGTAAGGGCAAAACAAACAGCCTTTCATTTTCTATTTATTTTATTTTATTTTATTTTATTTTATTTTATTTTATTTTATTTTATTTTATTTTATTTTTGGTCTTTTTGAAACAGGGTTTCCCTTTAGTCCCAGCTGGCTTGGAACTTGCTATGTAGACCAGGTTGGCCTTGAACTCACAGAGATCCTCCTGCTTCTGCCTCCTGAGTGCTGGGATTAACGGTGTGCACCACAGTGTCTCAGCATGTAGGGCTGGGTTGGCTGGCCTGGAACTATGTAAACCAGGCTGGTCTCAGACTCAGAGAGATCATCTCTCTCCCTCTAAGGTCGTGATGGGACTAAAAGTGTATGGCCCTATTCCCAGCCTGATCAGCCTTTTTTTTTTTTTTTTTTTAAGAAAGAAATTCTGTTTCTTTTAAAAAAATTGCTGAATCACTGCATTAAGATGCAGCAAAAATTAGTCTTTTATTATGTTTGGGTATCTCTTAGATATCTCCCTAATAAGTGTGGTAACTAAGATGAGTTCTTGTGGAATCTCATATTAAGCTCCTTCTCTGGGTTAACACAGTCTTTGGTCACATGGAGAAAGCACATATGATCCTTCTTTCCATAGATATATCTAGATATAATATATATTATATGTGTGTGTGGTGTGTGTGTGTGTGGTTGCACTGGTATGTTAAATTGTTACTCATCACTTTAGTGCCCATCATCATAGTATAAAATATTAAAATAAAAAATCTTCCAGGACACCTAGGGCTACAGGGAGACCCTGTCTCAAAAATACCATATATATGTGTATATTTAAGTTCAACATTGTGAATCTGAATGAACAGTAACCTTCATATTGTCCTAAATAAGCATACCCAATTTATGTAGTTGACATGTATCTATGAAAATTGGTCACCAATGAACACAGGTTTCTTATTATTGGAGCCTTTATCTTATATTCCAAGGTGATTCATGTGATAAGTACCTTCTGCAGTCATTATATGTCAGGTATAATCCAGATCATTGTAAACTTGTCAAACATCATCAGTATTTACACTGTTCATGGTGAAAATTATTAAAATCTAGGATAAAAAGTTCTGTAGGGGCTAGAAAGATAGCTCAGCAGTTCAGACCACTGGCTGCTCTTGCAGAGAACCCGGGTTCATTCCAGCCCCACATGGCACTAAAACTACTGTAACTCCAGTTCTAGTATTCTTCTGAATACCTCTTCTGACTTTTGTGGGCATTGAATGACATGATGCCCTTCGAGACTTGCAGGCAATATACTCATACATATGAAATAAAAATAATAAATAAAATAAAAAATTATACATGCCAGTCATGGTGGCACACGCTTTTAATCCCAGCACTTGGGAGGCAGAGGTAGGCAGATCTCATGAGTTTAATGCCAGCCTGGTCTACAGAGCAAGCTCCAGGCCAGCTGGGACTAAAGGGAGATCCCTTCTCAAAAAAAAAAAAAGACCTAGCCGGGCGTGGTGGTGCACGCCTTTCATCCTAGCACTTGGGAGCAGAGGCAGGAGGATCTTTGTGAGTTCAAGGCCAGCCTGGTCTACAGAGTGAGTTCCAGGACAGCTGGGGCTACAGGGCGACCCTGTCTCAAAAAAAGCCAAAAAAAAAAAAAAGACCAAAAAAATTTATAAAGACACATGGAGGAAAGCTGTCATGCTAGGAGAGTGCCATCAACGGAACTCTGAACTCTCTTAGTGTGGCTGGAGCTATGATGAAACTTGCAGCAATCCTTAAATATGCTCATTTATTGATTCATTCACCCATTTAACAAATGTGCATGATGGAAGTATTCCGTGTCTGGTTCTGTGTGAAGCCATTGATAGACAGCAGTGGACCAGCACAAGGCTCTTCTTAAATGAGGCACTGGAATAAAAATGAGCAGGATGATTATTAATGAGGACAGCTGAGCTGGGAGCGGTAAGTCAGAGAAGGCCTGGGGAAAGCACCCTCTGAAAGGACCCATGACAAGAATGTCAAGACACAGTTAGCCCCCCCCCCCCAAGAAGCCCCAGGAGTGAAGGAATTCCCTGAGAGAGGGAATTTGGGGTGGTGAAAGAAGGCCTGGTCTCTAGAATCTGGAAAAGGGTCTGTCCTATTGGAAGGAGACTGAGGTAAGAAGAGTGAACATGCAGATCATGGAGGGTGTCAGAAGCCAAGAAGGACCTGGATGGAAGTCTTAGGGTGATTAGAGATAGTGAGTCTTCAATAAACAAGGGAGCAATCAAATCATTATTTCAGGAAAACCATACTGGTTGTAGTGGAGTAGTGTAGTCTCTGAAATGTTTCATCTTATAGTTCTATCAGTAAACATTTTTGGAGGACCCATCTATAATACATGAATATTTATTTACTTATAAATATTGGTTCTGGTTTATTAGGTTCAGCATTATTCAGCTATGCTGAATTCTAACTCTCATGATTTTTATTTGTCTTCCAAAGTAGTAGGTTTCCACATGGCTTTTCCCTGCACTCTTCATTTGGGCTAGCCTTCTCTCCCTCTCCCCTTCCCTCCTATCTCCCTCCCCCAGCCCTGATTACCCCTCCCCCTGACGTATTCACTCTCTGTTTTCACGTCTCCACGTTCTGCTCTCCCCTGTTCATTAAGACATCTTTCATCACAGTGATAATTTTCTACAGATACTCCAAGTTCAACACACAAATCTAAAGATTCAAAGCTAAGATCTATACTATATGAGAGAGACCATATAGAATTTATCTTTCTGTGTCTGGTTGATCTCAGTACTTTTTTTTCCCAGTTCTATCTACTTATCTGCAAATTTCATAATTTCATTATATCTCTTTATGAGTTCTTGGTCAGGGAAGCCCCAAAGATCCCCAAAACAAGATCTTGCCATTTTTCTTGGCTTCCCACCAGAACCAGTTGATGAGACCTGAAGATACCATAGACCTTGTTTAGGTGCAAGACACAGAGAAATTGAACTGGAGTTGAGCTAGAGGCCTCCTTCCTACCAGGCAGCTTGCATAGTGCTGGAACATGCAGTATAAACTGATGAGAAGACACCAGTGGTCTAACCCTGCTGGGAATCCTATGTATATAATATCAACATGTCAGCAAGATGTTCTCACTGGTACAACAGTGGCATAACTGTGATGGGGGCAACCAAGTGCTCTTTAATTGGTTTTGAGGCCTGATCCACAAGAGGAAATCTATACCTGGTATTGTAAACATGGTTAAAAGCTCATGGATGAATAGGGTTTTTTAAATTAATTAATTAATTTTTTTATGTGTGTGAGTGTACTGTCTGCATGTAGGTTGGTGCACCTGTGTTGTGAAATGCTGTGGAGGTCAGAAGAGGACGTCGGATTCCCCTGGAACTGGAGTTAAAGACGGTTCTTAGCTGCCATAGGGGTGCTGGGAACCAAACCCGGGTCCTCTCCAAGAGCAGTTGGCACTCTTAACCGCTGAGCCATCTCTCCAGCCCCAAGGCTGAATAGGCTTTTAGGCATTGGGGAGGAACTTTTCTATTGCTTAGCTAAATCAACACAGTGCCAAGCTGCCTTCTAAATATTTATAACCCCCCCCATGTTACTCTTATTCTTGATATTTTAATTTTTAATTATTTTATGTGTATGAGTGTATTGCCTGCATGTATGTCAGTGCACCTGTGGAGTTCAATGCTTACGAAGGTCAAAAGAGAGCATCAGATTTCCCTGGAACTGAAGTTAGGGAAGGTTGTTAGCTGCCTCGTGGGTGCTGGGAATTGAATCTGGTCCTCTGCTAGAGCAGCCAGTGCTCTTAACCACTGACACAACTCTCTAGCCCCATCTTAGTCTTAATTAGAGAAACTTCTTAAGGAAATATGGGGAGTGTGAATGCAGAAATGCAGGAATAAGTGATAGTCAAGGGCTCAACCCCAAACAGAATATATGGGCAGCTCTCGGACTTGGTCAGGGGGTGGCACTTAACGTAGAGGCTCATAACTGGTTAAAGGGGTGAGAAGAAGTAATTGTGAGCGCTTGGCGTTAAGTGGGACATCCATTTGAAATGTACTTGCCCCCCACCTCCCACCCAACTCAGGGAACATCAAGAAAAAAGAGGAAAGAATTTGAGAGCTGGAGGAGGGGCAGGGTGGGAGTGTGGGGAAACGCTGGGCACGACATGGATCTTGCACCCACTGCAGCAACTTAAGGAACATCAAGCCAGTCAGAATTCCACCTTGAATGAGAAAGGGGCTCAAAAGGCCCCACCCTTAGCTGAGAAGCTATCGGCTGTCTGTGGCTGCAGGGTCAGGGACGATAACTTTTCTTCGGGGGTATGGCCATGGGTAGACTGCCCACCCTCCAGTGATAACGCTACTCCTCACTCACACACGTTCCAGCAGCACTAATGGAACTAATGGAGCACAGTGAGATCAACACTGTATCTGTTCTGCTGTACTAATGTAAATGCTCACTTAAACACATGCACAAGCATATTTAAAAGAATGAACTAAGGTCAGGTGTGGTGGCGCACGCCTTTAATCCTAGCACTTGGGAGGCAGAGGCAGGCAGATCTTTGTGAGTTCAAGGCCAGCCTGGTCTACAGAGTGAGTTCCAGGCCAGCTGGGGCGACAGGGAGACCCTGTCTCGAAAAGACAAAAAAAAAAAAAAAAGAACTAGGGCCAGCTGTGGTAGCACATGACTTTAAAGCCAGCACTAGGGAGGCTGAGCCAGGAGGTTCTCCATGAGATCAAGGCCAGAGCCTGGTTTCAACAGTGACTCCAGGCCAGCTCGGCCTAGAGGGAAACCTTGTCTCAAAAAAGAACAACAACAAAGAATAGACTATATTCGAAATATGTATTAATATTTTTAAAGTACTGTTCTATATTTATTTTTTAAGGATTTTTAAAATTTTATTTATTTTTATGTGTATGAATGTACTGTCTGCATGTAGGTTTGTGCACCCATGTCGTGCAATGCTGCGGAGGTCAGAAGAGGGTGTCGGATTCCCCTGGAACTGGAGTTAAAGACGGTTCTCAGCCGCCATGTGGGTGCTGGGGATCAAACCCAGGTTCTCTGCAAGAGCAGTTGGGGCTCTTAACTGCTAGGCCATCTCTCCAGCCCTGTATTTTATGTTTTTAAGTACAAGTATGTAAACCATGTTCAAATTGTAGACGTTTGTATTCACAGGTGAATGTTTAGTTTTGATAGATTTTGCAGATCACACATCAAATTCACAGTGAGACCTTCTCTGACTGACGTTATTTAAAACAACAAATACTTCCCTGGCATTCCCCACGTCCCCCGCCTGCTTCAGTTCTCTTTTACCTTTGAAAACACCATACAGCTCACCTATTTCTGTTTATCCTTCCTCATTCTTTGTTGAGTGCACAGAGATCGACGGCTCGCAAGTCCCCAGGCACAGAGTACTTCTTGGCTTACCATAGGTGCCCAAGTCATATTTATTCCGTGAACAGGGAGAAGGTCATTATTGGCAGCTGTGGATATGAGTTCCTATTTACAGTGATTATGACTATTTTCAACAACTTTTGCCTAAATTGTTGTTAGGTACATTTGTTTAACTTGTATAAACAGTAAAACATTCAGGCAAAAGAAAAGTGCTTGTGTCACTATGTGTCTTCACAGCTCAATTTGTTAAGCATATCTGTACTCTCAGCATTCAGGAGGCTGAGGCAGGAGGATCATGTATTTGAGACCAGCTTAGGCTACATTATGAGTCCCAAATAATCTGAAGCTATATAGTGAGTCCCTGTCCCAAACACTGAAAATAAACAACCATGTGTTCATCTTGTGAAGGTTAATATAGTTAGGATCCACAGTATTCTGAAGACGGTCTGCTTGGACATCATTCAGTGGGAGAGGCTTCATGCAAATTTCCCCCTGGTGTCCACACTTTGGTCAGTTTACCTCCTACACAGTGACATGTGTCTATGCACATGACAAGCTATAACTATTAATGTCTTCCTTTGTTGTAGATAAAAATCAATACAAATAGAATTTCTGGTATATGCTCACTTCAGGGGTTCACCTCAGACACTTTGAAGACCCTGGGAGACAGTGAACCCCAAAGGGCCTGGCCAGGACAGGAAGGTGTCTGGGGTATGTCCTTGCTTCCCTCATTTGGCCAGGAGCTCCTGAAAAAGTCCAGATGGGCAGCTCCTAGGCTTTCAGCTTTGAAGGATTCATTAGGGAAATGTTCCTTCTATGAATAGTTAAAAAATAGTCCAAAGAAGTTTACACTATAATACTACACTCTGCCAATGTGGACACAAGGTTGCTTGCCTGTGACATTTTTCAGAAATGTTTGTTGTAACTTTCTCTGTTTAATGAAAACAGAACACCCCCCCCCCAACTCATCCTCTTGACTGAGGCCATAATTAAAGCTTCAGTTATATGTATGGAAGTTTGTTAATCATGAGAATTACCATTATTAATATTTTTGAGACAGGGTCTTACTATGTAGCTCTTATTAACCTGGAACTTACTGCATAGACCAGGCTAACCTTGAAGTCATAGACAGCCACCAGTCTCTGTCTCCTGAGAGAAGGGATTAAAGGCATGTACCACCTGGTCTGGCAAGAATTATCTTAACCTTGATTTTGAATGCATTTCCAATATCTGTGTCCCTATATTGGTGGTCTGTGAAGATTAATATGGAGGAATTGTACATGACATGTTTCTATGGGTTCTTAAAAGAAGCGTAAGTGGTAGGTACGTTCATCTTGAGTCTATGTCTTTTTATCTGAAAGCAACTGTGCTGTTATAATGTGAATCTCCTTTTCTAATATTTTATTGAAGTTTTGTGCATTTCATATATCACTTCTCAGTTCAATCCAGATTTATTTCCCACTCTATACCCCACACCCCTCCAAAGTTCATGCAGTCTGCCATACATCTCTTGTATACCCTTCTGAGTCTTTTCAAAGCTTTTCAAAGCAGAGGATTATTTTTTTGGAGGGGGGAACTCTACTGTTTCAGTCAGTTCCCTGTTCCAGTTCTTTTGTTGTTGTTCCCTTCAATCTGTATTGTTTCAACATATACATTTATATATGTCACACATGTACTAAAATCATGTCATCTGAAATAATGTGAATCTCTTAACAGGCGCTAGAATTAACTTACCACTTATTTTCAGACATTGTAATTACCATATATGGCTGGAAGGTATGCATTCATATTTTAGAGTAATATAAAATTAAAGTAATATAAAATAAAAAAATGTGAATTCCTAAACATATTTGGAATTAACATACAGTCTATTTTCAGAGGGTGTAATTTTGGCATATATGTGATGTTTATATAGGCATATTTTGGAGCAATAAAGGGGAGGGAACAATAACAACATAAGGACTGGGTCAAAGAACTGACTGACACAGTTAACTTCTGCCGCCGGATAATAAATCTCTGCAGAGAAAAACTTTAAAAAGACTGAGAAAAAAATGCAAGACATGTATGGCAGAATGCATGAACTGGGGTGGGATGGGGGGTCAGGGAAAGGGGAATATGTCTAAATTGGACTGAGAAATGATGTATGAAACATATAAAACATCAATAAAAGTGTTTTATTAATAAAAGAAAGCAAAGCAAGCATCAACAGACCGGAAAAGCAAAAAAAAAAAAAAAGATTGTGAGACTGATTTTTTCTTAAGGAAAATCTTATTAACTCACCTCCATTGCCTAAAGTACAACTGAATTCTGAGATAATCAGAAAAAAAGCAATTACTGCTTTAAAACTGTGTGCATTGCTTTTCAGTTTTAAATCTTATGTTTTGTGGGGAAGTACACTTATAACATTCATTTCAAAGTCACAGACATAGTTGACACTGCCTAATTCCAGCAAGTAGAGCAGGTTTCAGAGAACAAAAGTATAAGAATGTAGTACTCTTTTTTTTAATACCTTGTTTTTGGTCTTTTTGAGACAGGGTCTCCCTGTAGCCCCAGCTGGCCTGGAACTCACAGAGATCCACTTGCCTCTGCCTCCCGAGTGCTAGGATTAAAGGTGTGTACCACCACGCCCAGCTGTACTCTTTTATTTAGTTAATTAATTATTGGTTTTACCAATATTTCATTTATTATTTTATGTGTATGAGTGTATTGACTTCATGTATGTGAGTGCGTCCATGTCCTGCAATGCCACAGAGGTCAGAAGAGGGCGTTTGGATTCCCATGGAACTGGAGTTAGGGATGATTTTTAGCCCCCATGTAGGTGCTGGGAATCGAACCTGGATCTTTTGCAAGAGTAGTTGGTGCTCTTAACTACTGAGTCATCTATCTAGCCCCAATGTAGTACTCTTGAGTAGCTTGCAGGGACTATTGCACAGGAAGTGGGCAATTTTCATGTCTTGTGAATTTTGTAGGGAAACCAAAGTTTTCTGGCCAGCTTATTCTGGCACGATGTTCTAGTGTCTCTTATAAATTGGTGCCAAGTCAACGCACAGTCTTGCTGTTGGTTTCTTAATCCAGTGCCTCACAGGGATGGTTTTAATGACTTGTTAAAGTCCCTGTAGCTCTGAGACTCAATTACTCAAATTCAGGGACCATAATCTAATTGAATCATTTCAATAAGAAGTCATGATTTTCATCTAAATTTTAATTTAATCCAGTCCAATGAATTATACTGGGGTTATTACAGTATCCTTTCAACTTCAGCAATGAAGGCAGTTCTGTGTCTGCCTAGATCTTCTTAAAGTGGAAGGCAGGTTCTTACATAGTTCTCTGTCAGGGTGGGTTTCTGCAACATGTTTGCATACCTTCTGAGTTAACTGGCACCTGCACATGGTATCTTGGGCTTGTATGAGGCACCTGTGACATGATGTGTCAAGTGTGTGATGACCAATGTGCAGGGCCTGGAGCTGATGCCTTGTTGTGTACATTTCGGGACCCTGTTCTGAACACCTCAGCTGCATGTTAATGCCTGGAGTCTGCATTAGTCATAATAAAGGCCAAAGGGAAGAATGAATTGCATTGGAACTCTGTTAACATTGTTCAGATCAATGGCCACAGATGTGGTCAACGATTAATGTGGACTTGGTTCTCTCAAAGTAGAATATACTATCATGAATCACAAACTTATAGGGCAAAGAAGTTTGCCTAAACATATGACTTTCCACAATAAGATATCCACATTATATCTCTGCTGTGATATTGCGCTTTCTAACATCTTCCTACTTCATATGAGGTCATTTGAAGAATTGGTACGGAAATTTCAAAAAGAGAAAAGAATTAATGAGATGCTAATTAGCATGCATCATTAAACGACAGTGAATGAAACAAGAAGGCTTTTTTTTTTTTTTTTACAGATGGCGGAGGCTTGCCCCTCCTGTATGTCAGATATTTGGTCTTTTCTTTCTCTCTGATCCAGTTCGTTGCTGTGCAGACTGCAAAATATAATAACTTCTAAGCAGTGTGTAAAACAAAGTGCTCAATTCACTTTATTAAAATATCCAATAATAATTGATTTAAAGGCAATAAAATGTGTTCATTAGAGGGTTTATATTCAAGAAATATTGAAAGTATACCTAAAACTGTCACTTTTATTGTGAATGAACAGGATAATATAATTTGAAAAGAGTGTGATCATACTAAAGATTTGTCCTGCAGCATTATCTGATAGCTCGTAAAGTGCTGAAATTTAATATGATGCTTTCAGTCAGTTTAATTGAAATTTAATTGCCACTTTGGGCAGAAGGTTTAGATCTGATCAATAAAATATTAAAGATTTTGTGCTTTCGCCCGGAACAGCTTCTTTAGCCATGCATCAAGAGGACCTTATATTTTCAGAAACATTTGTTTGTTGTCATTCACACAGGACCCCATCTCACTTTCTCATCAGAGAGTTTTAATGTGCTGTGCAGACAAATAGTGGAAATAACACAGCAATAGTTGATCCATTTAATTACAACGTGATGAAAGAAATAACGGTCACCTTCAGATTCATGAGAAAGGCATTAATGTAAAAGAGCAATAAATATTTTGAAATGTCAAACCTCAGAAAGACAGAGTCCAACTTGAGTAGAGCTGTAAATCAGACTCAGAGAAGGACCTTGAAAAAAAAGATGGTTCTTTGGTATTTTAGAAATAATTACTAATACAAAAAGGGTATGATGAGACTATAAATTACATTAAAAAGGGCCATTAGAGGAGGATTAGTTTATAAAGGCGAGAGGTGGTTCTTAAAATTGTCCTTCTGGTTATTTCTACTTTTCATTTTCTTCAGGAACCCCTGCTCAATTATCTGATTAATAGTAAACTAATTGATCAGTACTTTGCAGTTCAAATGCTAAAGTCAAGTTAAGTTTCAGTTTTAGGGGGAAATCCCCAGGAGATCTCTACATTACTTATATTTTTGAAGAAGAAAAAGCTAGAGATTCCTTACAATCCCTGAATAGTAGTCTGGGATGGGAGTTCAAGCTAAGTTATACCCTTACTAATAGGTCTTATCGTTAGGATTTCAAGCTGACCACTCTATCCCAATAATGTCTTTCCTAATGACCTCTGGCATATTTTTTTTCCCTCAATGGTCTCTTGTTACCTGCAGCAGTTTCCTATAACTCCATATTCAAGAACATACATTTTAAAATGATTTCTATTTCATACATTAATTGTACAATATAGCAGGCTTCATGTGTCATTTTTCATGCTTGCATACAACACATTTTGATAATTTTCAGCCCCCATTGCCTCTTCCATGGGTGCTGATTCCTCCTTCTAGAACCTTTTGTCCCACCAATAGTCCCCTGTACTCTTTTTTTTTTAAATATTTGTATTTATTTATTTTCGTATGTGTATGAATGTACTGTCTGCATGCAGGTCTCTGCACCAGTGTCGTGCAATGCCACGGAGGTCAGAGGTCAGAAGAGGGTGTCGGATTCCCCTGGAACTGGAGTTAGACAGTTCTCAGCTGCCATGTGGGTGCTGGGGATGGAACCTGGGTCCTCTGCAAGAGAAGTCCTAGCACCTGGGAGGCAGAGGCAGGCTGATCTTTGTGAGTTCAAGGCCAGCCTGGTCTACAGAGCTAGTTCCAGGACAGCTGGGGCTACAGGGAGACCCTGTCTCGAAAAGACCAAACCAAAAAAAAAAAAAAATAGAGCAGTCGGTGATCTTAACCACTAGGCCATCTCTCCAGCTCTCCAGCCTGCTGTCCCGTGTACTCTTAATGTCCTATTTTTAAATATAGACTCCACACATGAGAATAAACGTGAGATACTTGTCTTCTGCATCTGACTTATTTTAACATCAGAGTCTCTAGTTCCATCTGTTTTCATGAGAATGACACGATTTTGTTTTACTTTGTGGCTAATTAATAATACTCTATTGTGTCTATAGACCATATTTTCTTTATCAATTCAGCCATGGACGGGCACCTATTCAAAAGGACCACTAGAAGAGGATTAGCTTCTGCAGTTGAGAGATGGTTCTTCAAACTGTCCCGGTTGTATCTCCATTTTGTGTCTCACTATGCCCAAGAAGATTCCATTCCGTGCTCAGCCTCCCTCTCTGATGTCACTTCTTCCCAGTGCCTGCCCTGGTTAGTGTGAGGGCCACTCTGATGTCTTTGACATACCCTGAAATCAGATTTGCCCTGCCTTAATTCCATGCTGGCTGTTGGGAATCATGCGTTATATGATAGTTCCTTTTTCTGTCTTTGAAGACACTCTGTACTGATTTCCGTAGTGGCTGCACCAACTTATCCTCCCACTAATGGTGCATAAGCCCCCCCCCCTGACATTGTCAGCATTTGTTATTTTGTTTTTTTCTTGATGGTAGCCATATTTCTTCACTCATAAGTCTCCTTTGAGATCCTAAATTCAACAACATGGCATGTTGCATCATTGGCTTCACCTTATCTCTAGTATATTTTCTTTACAACCGCATCTGAGCAAGACCTTTCTCCAATGGCCATAACCCCTCTTTTGATTCTCCATCCACTCATTTGGCTAAATCACCAGATTTCCCAATGTTAGCCATGTGATCTTATAGTAGTTTTTACTCTACAACCTTATCAAGGTAGATGACACTATTGCCAGTAAAAACATTTCGTTTTATGACATCTAGATACTGAACACCAGATTCAGTCCTGGCAACACAGAGGCACCCACATCAAGTATTCTTGGCTTCAGGAAGCTTATATCAGGGAGGATGATAATGAACATAGATCAGTAAAGACAATTGAAAATCCTTGTAAGTATTATGAGGAAGATGAAATAGGTTAATATGACAGAGGATAACGTGTGTGTGTGTGTGCATGCATGCGTGTGTGTGTGTGTGTGCGTGCATGCGTGCGTGCGTGTGTGTGTGTGTGTGTGTGTGTGTGTGTGTGTGTGATTGTGTGTGGGCTGGGTGACATGAATCATGTTCTGTATCAGTGCCAGTCATAAGGAAGGTGGACTACAAAGAATTAAGGGAGAGGCAGCAGCGCCCAATAAAGGTCATTGCAACAGTCCCTGTTGCAAATGGCTTTGCTAAATTACAGCCGTATTACGTATGCTGAGATTTGATAAAAGCTGATATGTGCTTTAGGAGTAGGATGAAACCTTCCTGAATGGGCTGTTGAGAAGGCTCAGTGGGTAAAGGGTTGCTATCAAACCTGAAGACCTGAGTTCAATCACTAGGTCCCACATGGTGGAAGGATAGACTTGACACCTGAAAATAGTCTTTTGACTAACGCACATTCATGATGACAAGCTTGCACCTTCCCCAGATGTAAGTATTAATAATAATTCTATAATATAAGAAAATCTTATTAAAGAATTGGATAGAAGACTAGCAAGGATAGGAACAAATTCTAGATTGATGGTTAGATTTTGAACCTGAATAACTACTTTGGTAACTGTGCTGTTTTCCAAGATGTAAAAGGCCTGGAGAAGAGAAAGAAGTTTGTTTTGGGGAAAAACTAGTGATTCTGTTATGCCTGTATTAAGTTTAGTTGTAGACTGAGATATCTACACTGTGGTCAGGTAGAGTCCAGTAGGAAGTCAGAATGAGGAGTCCAGAGCTCAAGGACTGCTTTTCACTTGGGGTTGAACTAGTTTTACTAATGAGTAGATGGCATTGGAAACGCAGTGTTATCTCCTGAAATATTGTAAGGTATACTCTACAAATAGGGGAAAACCAGCAGATCTTGAGGGGGTGTGGCCAAATGCAGGTGAAAAAATCTTGTAGTAGGTTTAATATTGTAGAATCCTAGAGAAGACAGCAATGGAGACATGGCACTGATTGATGACCAGCCTCTTTCAGTAGAAAGATTAGGGCAGATTCAGGGAACTGAGGAGAAAATGAGAGATCAGAAAATATAAAGAATATTTAGTTTGTTTCAGTGGGAAACAAAAAATAGGGCAAAGGCTGGAGAAAAGTGTTTAAGAAAGTATTTCCCTTCTTTAAAAAAAGAGATTTATGTTTATGTGTCTAAGGAAATGATAGGACAAGAATTGATGCTGCAAAGGAAATAAACAGTGGCTGTAGAACAAACCCATTAGTAGGCAAGATGGGCTTGGCTTCAGAACATAGGGAGAAGACTTGGTCCTGAATAAAGTGGAAACAATGCTTTCTTTTTTTACTGTTTCACATTTTTTAATTACTTCTTTATTTTTTTCCATTTTTTAACAATAAGTAATGATTTATGAGTACAAGCATCCTTCATGTAAAACCAATTTGCAAGCAGTTGTGCCCAAACCCACACAGCCCATGGGTCCCACCATCCAGCTGGAGGGGCTTGTATGTTCAATCAAGTTGATCAGACGAGTGTCCAGTCTATATTGCTGTAGTTTCGCCATTCACCCCAATTGAAGCCCTTACATCTATCACTCCCCCTCTTCCGCAGATTGTTCCCTAGGCTTAGAAAAGGGGCACAGGTGGTCGAGAAGCAAAATAGTCTACTTTCTCTGGAGCTGTTGTCTTGGACTCTGGTCAATTCTGGCTGCTTCCTTTCATGGGCTGACAGTTTGTCCAGGAATAACCTTTCAATCCTACTAATGAAGCACAAGAAATTAGATATATAGGTATTTAAACAGTACTAATTGTTATGGTAGGTTACTTTGGTATAGACACAGATGTTTGGATGGTATGTTAATCCATGAATTACATTTTTTCTGTAAAATATGACAGGGTCTTACTGTGGCTTATAACATCTACTAACCACTAGAGGACGTAAGCTTGTGGCATCAGCCATGGGTTATTCCTCCAAGGAGAGAGCTAATAGCCAATTATATTTGGGATATACAGGCATATGGCTGCCACTGCTGCACAGTATTTCCAGGCAGGTGAAATGTAGCTGGTGCTGATGGAGGAGTCTTGCTTGACTCAAGGAGACCTATATTTGCTTTATTGGTTTAGAGGCCTTTGGTAACACTCTCTGGTATTCCAGACACCAACTGTACACTTGCAAGTGCTGTCTCAATGCATCTTTCCCATGCTTACATCAGGTCTTCAACAGCAGGGCCTTATTGCCTCTCTTCTTGCAGGTATCCCAGTTTACAGGCAAGAAGACTTTACCTTTTGGCGGGGGGCTTGGATCCCCTGGCCAACATCTCCTTGATAGAATAATCCATTGCTGATATCAGAGCTCTCCTGTATTAATATATTTTGCTTAAGTGCATAGCTTAAGGAGACTTTAGTATTATATTTGGATCTGAATAGAGAATAATCCTTTTCACAGTTTCTATGTCTATTAGTCAATTAATGAAGGCAGTTTTAGCAGTTTTATAAGAGATTACCTCTATAACAGTTGGCTCCAATTTACAGTTAGAGAACAACCTCATCATCATCATATTTCTCCTTGTTTTATGGGGGGGAGGTAAGAAAGTCTCTCGTATTAAAACCTTGCGGCAGAAACAATGCTTTCATATGTATAAGAAAACAGATATAGGTAAGATGTTGGAGCTGGTGTTAGAACATGCAGTACTTAGGGTCACATATAGCTTTTCTTGAAGCATGTAGTTAAAAAAATTGTGGCAAAATAGAACATCAGTTGAAGATTTGAGTAGAATCATGATACATTAATTTGGATTTTCCAGAGAAACAGAACCAATCAGTTCTATTATCTATAGAAACAGCCTCTGTATTTGAGCATTCTGAATCTGGGACTTAAATGACAATGGATTGAAAATATTTAGGAAAAATTGCATCCATATGGAACACATACACACAATTCTTCTGGTCATTGTTCCTAAAAGATACAGTATGACAATTATTTACAAAGGATATGAATATACAGGAAGATAGACACAGGTCATGTGTAAATTCTTGACCCTATAAGCCATTCAAGTGTCTGTAAATTTTGGTATCTGTGGAGGGTCCTGCAACTAGTCCCTGTGGACACCAATAGCTGATGATATCAAAGGATACAGACAGAATAGATACATATACACATATGTATACATTGTATACATAACATAGAAAATTTATTACAATAAAGAATTGTCTTATGGGGTATAGGAAGTTCTATGAGCTACAGTTGCTAAATTGGAAATCCAGAAGAACTGATTGTATCAGTTCCATCAGGACTCAACAGGTAAGAGAAGACTTCTGCCTTCCTTTGCAAAGAGAGCAGTTTCTCCCTACACAGTCTTTTTATTCAGGCCTTCAGTGGGTTGGGTGAGGCCCACCCACATTGGGAAGACAATCTGCTTCACTTAATCCACCAATTCAAATATTAATCTAATATAGAGACACCTTCCTAGAATACTATTTAACTAAATCCAGAATATTGTTTAACCAACTATCTGGGTACTTTGTGACCTTGTCAAGTTGACACACAAAACTTAGCCCTCTATAAGATGACATGAAACCGACATTTTGATGAGAGGAAATTTTAATATAATTGCCAAGCTAGCAGCCCCATGTACCACATTTTTGAGTACCACATTAAGAACTGTAGACATAAAGAAAGAAAGCCTGTAAATTGTGCATGCATGATCTCCTCCAGCAACGTGGAATGGTTTGCTTCAATCACTGAGGAATAAATGTGGTGGGGTTGTTGTATTTCCAGCTCAAGGCAATGGAAGGATTGCAGGGCACCACAGTAGCACTGTGAGGGGTGTGCATAGTGGCCATGTATTCCCATCTGTGATAGGAAGGAACTGAGGTTGTCAGAGGCAAGATGCAGAGTGAAGTGAATGGTAGGACCAATTCTTAGCAACGTTATGAACCAGTTTTAGCATTAGCATAAGTGAGCTGAAAGGATAGGTAGTGAGGAAAGATGATTGCTAGGGAGGATGTGAAAGACTAAAACTCCACAGGCGATGGCATGGGTGAGGTCTTTGACATCACCATACAGAAGACTAAATGCTGGAAGAGATGGGTGGGGTTCAGGAGGTCAAGGATTGAGAGAGAGAGAACTTGTTATTTGATGTCTCACTTTCATACAAGTTGAGGTTCTCAAAGGATGGCATGTGAAGGAGATCCAATCAGATGTCAGGGAAGGTTGAGTGACAAGACAGTACCAGAGGCTTATTCAGTGAGAGGGAAGAGGTAAGAAGAGGTCTGATCGCATGAGTTCAAAGGCAAGAGTAATTTAAAGAAGAGAGTTTGTCAGTAGCAACAAGAATAGGCAAATGGGTCCCAGGGAACAGTGTAGGAGAAAGCCCATTATCCATTGAGAGACTGTGGTAGCCAGCCATTCACAAGACAAAATACCCAAGGAAAACAAAGAAGTAAAGAATTAATTTTTCTCATAGTTTCAGAGATTTCAACATGCTTGCTTGGCCCCGTAGCTGTGGGATTCTGTTCATGTGGAACATCATGGCAGGAAATACTTAGCAAACCCTATTTCCGTCCCAACAGCCAGGAAGCTGAAAGATAGTCAGGAAGGCCCAGAGTCAAGACATACACTTCAAAAACACACTGCCAATGGCCTTCTTCCCCCCAAATGCCCCGCTCTCTGAAAGCCCATGCTCTTGTGAACTGATCAATTGATCGTTCGCCTCCTTGTGATGCAATAACCTCTCAGAAGTCCTACCATCTTGGGCCCATGCCTTTATTTGTGGAGTACAGAAATCAACTGAAAAGTATTAAGATCTCCTTTTTATCTGTATGTAGTGTGCTAAACTTCATGGCACAATTTGCTGTAAGTACGGTATATATGTGATTGGCATAATCAAGAAGAGTCATGAACTTGAAGTAGCCTGTTTGGTCCATTTCCCTTAGTCCACTGGTATCTGTAGGCCTTCTGCTTTATTCTTAGAGACTACCTGGAGCTGGAGAGATGGCTCCACAGTTAAGAACACTGGCTGCTTTTGCAGAGGACCTGGGTTCAGTTCCTAGAATCCACATGATGGCTACTCTGTAATTCTAGTTCCAGGATATCTGATGCCTTCTTCTGACCATGGACATTGCACCACATAGGTGCACTTACATACATGTGGACAGAACATTCATAAACATTAAATAAATATAATAAATAAAATATAAAAAGAATACTTAACATTTAAAAAAATTTTTAATTTATTTTTCATATGTGTATGAATGTATTGTCTGCATGTAGGTTGGTGCACCCGTGTCGTGCAATGCTATGGAGGTCAGAAGAGGGTGTTGGATTCCCCTGGAACTGGAGTCAAAGGCAGTTCTCAGCCACCATGTGGGTGCTGGAGATCGAACCCGGGTCCTCTGCAAGAGCATTCAGCGCTCTTAACCACTAGGCTATCTCTCCAGCCCAGAATACTCAACAATTTTTAAAGTTTAAAATTTTTAAACATTCCATACATGAAGAGAATGTATTGTGATCTTATTTAGCTTCAGTACCTTCTCTTACCTCCCTTCCATTCTTTCCCATCTTCTTCAAACTAGTCCAATTCCTATAGTCACATCTTTTATTATTGTTGTGACACATTGAATTTAGTTAGAGTTGCTTGTTGGAGCATGGGCAACTTGTAAGGGCTATGACAGTGTAGAAAATGGCTGCCTTTCCACCAGCAACTGTTAACTCCCAGTAGCTCCTCAATGAGGGATGGACCCTCATGGCTCCTCCCTGGTCCGTGATAGAATGTGGAAGGACCTGGTCTTTCACAGGTCTTACGCAGGTATCCACAGCTGCTGTCATGATTGCAACATCCATGCTGAAGGACATGTCCAATGATGGCCACATGTCTGCTGAGACCAACGAGGCAGGTTATCCATTTCCTATCTCTGTGCAGTGGTCAACTGCAAGAATGCTGGTGACATTTGGCCTAGTCCTTTGGGACTTCTGTACTGGTAAGTGCTGACACTCTAGTTTTACCTTGTAGCACCGGGTCCTAGCTAGTATTGCATACAATCTTTTGAATCCAAAGAATTCCAGACAAAATCACAGGTGAAATTAGGAAGTGAGTCTTAAACATGCAGGTTAATAAAGGCACATATTTAATATTATTATTATTATTATTATTATTATTATTATTATTATTATTGTCTTTTCAAGACAGGGTCTCCCTATAGCCCCAGCTGTCTTGGAACTCACTTTGTAGACCAGGCTTGCCTTGAACTCACAGAGCTCCGCCTGCCTCTGCCTCCCGAGTGCTAGGATTAAAGGCATGTGCCCCCATGCCAGGCAACATTATTGACCATATACTATATACTTTGGAGAGGGCCTGAATTCTGTTCCTAGCACCCAAGTCAGGGATCTGATGCCTCTGGCCTCTGTAGGCACCTGCAGTCATGTACATTTATACATATACATACACATACATACATACATATACACAATTAAAAACCAAATAAATATAAAATTAAATGTAATAATATTGACCAGAAGCATACAAGAGTGTTTCTTTCCTGAGGACTGTTTGAACTAACTAGGTTACTTCTCTCCTCGTTTTTATATCTACTTCTTAAGCACAACCACCCTGGAAAATATATGATAGAGCACAAATCAATTCAGTTTTAACAACGGGGTGACCGCTTGATTCATAGCTTTGTACTAGGCATTAAGATACAGACCAATAAAAGTTAGTAAGAGATATGATCCCAACTTGGAGAAGTTTACAGTCTAGTGACCTGACAACTGAATAATTTCTACCTCGGTCACAGCCGATAAATATTGAAAACCCACAGCAACAAGTGTGTAGTAGGCTTCCTCTCCTCCTGAGGCTCAGCTGGGTGTAAATTCAGAATCCAGAGAGGCAGGACAAAGGAGGAGAAATGAGCTTGAACCTTCTAGAAGATGGGTTCAGACCTCCAAAGGGTTCAGTAAGTACAGAATAAGTAGCACCTTCTTAACTCTGTATGTGTGTCTGAATGCATGTGCTTGTGTGTGTGTGTGTGTGTACAAATGTGCATATGAATACATGTTAAGTGTGCATGTGTGTACATATGTATGTGCTAGTGTGAGCATGCATGTATGTTTACATGTCTGTAAGGGCACAAACATACATACGTGTGTGTGTGTGTGTTTCTGTGCTTGTCATATGTATGTGCACATCTGTATGTGTGTATGTTATGTCTGTGAATGCATGCATATCTATGTGTGTGTGTGTTCCGCTCCCAGAGCTGGTCTGTTGAATACAGCATGTGATAAGGGTGCTCTCACTTGCGGCGCCTCGTGTTGCACTTGGACCTTGTGATGCACTTGGACCTTGTGAACTCTTATCATGTTTCCTTGGCTCTTATTCCCAACTAGTCAGAATCACCTGAGAAAACTGATTTTATTTCATATGTTCTTAATGTTATAGGGTTGGTTGAGTTTACTTTTCTTTTATTTCACTGTCAGAGATTTCAGGGATAAATTGAAAAATACATTTAATACATTCTTTGAGAATTCCACGCACTATATCTTGACCATCCTCAGAGCCCTCTCTCATTTCCACCTTCACCTTACTGTGTCCCCTGCCCCTGACTTGGAGTCATCCAGCATCCTTGATTCTCACAATCTTTCCACCCCCTCTTGTACAATGATCTTAGGGCCAGATTTTTTTGATCTTGCAAATACATATAAAGCTTTTTGTTGTTTATTATTTTTATTTTTATATACTATTTTTATTATTAAACTTTTTCCATAGGTCATACATCATTTCTCAATTGAATCTAGAATTGCTTCCCTTTCCATGCTGTCCACCCCACCCGAGTCCCTGCACTCTGCCATACATGTCCTGTAGACTGCCATTGTTGGACTACCTGGGCTGTATAATGGAGGCCAGTGCAGGGGGGATTGAGACAGGATTCGTGCTTACTGGACTTCATTTGGGGGACCATGGGAGGGAAAGACCCCCATGTGGAGCAAAAGTGCAAGATTGATAGTTGTTTGGGATTGCCAAGGAGGAACTTTGAGCACTTCTTTAAAGAAAACATGACATCTTTTAGGAAAAAAGAATCCTACAATTCAAGTGATATATATATATACCTATATATATATATATATATATATATAATATATATACACTGTAGCCATACAAGTTGGAGAGAACAACAAAACGGCCAGATTTATGGGTCCTCTCTAACAAGTCTGGAGATTAATGTTAGCTTACTATAGCAGTCAGGACTGCCCAGCTAATCCTCATGTTCTTTACCCTTGCCTTTTCAGCAGCAGGACAGAGTCAAGAACTGAATTCTTTAGGACTCTGGATGTACATGTTCTCTTCCTAAAAGTTTAGATCTGCAAAGGGTTCACTGAGTACGGAATAAGCAGCACCTTCTTAACTCTGCTCTGTGTGTGTGTGTGTGTGTGTGTGTGTGTGTGTGTGTGTGTGTGTATGTGTGTGTGTATGAGTTTTTGTTTTGGATACAGGGTCTCCCTCTGGACCCAGTTGGCCTGAAACTCACTATGTAGACCAAGCTTGCCTGGATCTCACAGAGATCTGCCTTCCTCTGCCTCCCGAGTGCTGGGATTAAAGACGTGTGTCGTGGTGTCCAACTCTAAAGGCATCTGGACTTCTGTACTTGATCTTGAAGCTCTTTGTGATCTATCTCTAGCTGTAGGCGCTTGAGAGTATTTTCCTGGCCTTTCTGCATTTTGATTCTTTTTACTATTGATTTATTACTTTAGAAATGAATTAAAGTCCACATAAGATATACAAATATTTGTAAATAATAGAAAATTTAAAATTTCTAGAAATCATAAGAAACCATTCACAATTATAGGACAATAACAGCTGGTAATGTTTTGGTGATTTTCCCATTCATAATTTTTGGCAATTATCTTTCACCATTTAGATTGCTACATCACTCTGTGTTCATTGTATGATAAAATAATGCAATATTTAAGAATACAAACTTTGGAATGAGCTACTTTTTTCAATGCTGCAGTTTGATTTTTCTGAGTGTGCTTGAACTTTAGACAAATGAGTCTATAATTATACATGTTGGTTTTCTCATCTCTAAAATGGGGATAGTATTATCCACTCTGGTGAGTTATTACGGACATTGAAGAAGTTACTGCATATGAAACAATGGGCTGTGTTAGTTGATATTTAGTGGCAGTATTTCTATAAATTGGAAGGAATCTTTTTCTAGAGGATATATTCTAATTCTTCTTGTAAAAGTAAAATTGGTTTGTTGTAGAAATATAGAAATAGAAGGGAAATAAAAACCATTAAAGATAACTAGCATATGAATACTTAAATATAGCAATTACTAAGATTTTTATGCATATTCCTCTGAAAGTAAATTTTATACTGGATGCCAGGGCATTTCATGTAATCTGAGTCATTGCTTTGCCAACAGAGCTAATTATCCTGGGTCTGCCATTAATATGCTTTATTCTCCTGCATGTTCTAGTTGTTGCTTCCAGTGTGTTAGTGAAAATCTGGGGTAAACAAGGTTTTGATAAATACCAATGACTAAATTACTTCAAGCTTGTAGATAGTGATGAATAGTAGACATTTTCTCAATGGTTCATTCGTATTTCCTTTAAGAAAACGTTAAACTCAGAATGGTATTATTTAGTGCAGATTCTGCACCGGGGCTCCCTCTGTGGGCTGGAGACACTTCCCAGATGCCGAGGAGGAGACAATGGGTCTTTGGCAGACAGTGGGATTGCAGGATCATGTTTTGGCAGTGTACCTCCTTCTGGAAGTTCATCTCCATTTGGAAGTGTTTTCCTGAACACATAGATCTGGCTCTTCATGGAGGATTGTGGCCTAAGTCCGGGCAACGCCAAAGCTGCAAGCAGCTTCCTTATAATTTGAGGAGCAAAATTTGGGGGTTATTTCAAGTTTTCACCGAGGAAGTCTCATCCACAGGGTGAAGCACAGATGTACCACCTGGAAAGAGATGGAAATGATGCGCTTTGGGAAATTTTACAGGCCTTGGTCAAAAGCAGGTTCTGGCATTTATTCATGTGGGCATGGTACCCATTATTCGGTTTTTCACAGCTCATTTTTTCATTTTTATAAGAGTCTAACACTGCTCGGGAGTTTTCCTGATAATCAAAGGAGAGCGTGTGTGTGGATCAAGAAGTTTGGGTGCACTCCATGGTTACTGATACTTCTGTCTCATGAAGCAGGAGGTCTCCAGGGCCTCACAGGATGGTGGAGAGTTCAGGAGCTTTCTGACTATCTTGGACTATAGCACCAGCAGCTTTTCCCAAGGTCTACAGTGACAGGCATATTGCTTTATGAGGCCAGTCAGCAGGAGGTGTGGCTCAGTGGTGGGAATCACTCATCCTTAGTGTGAACAACAGGCGGCATAGATAAAAACCTCCAAATGTGTTCACTTTAATATTAGCATGAATTTAACTGGAATATTTGCCTTTAATGACTGCTGGAAAAGAACAAAAATCTTTTAAATCTTTCCAACTTTGCTTGCCTCATAAGACTTAATAACTCACAACTTTTCCTTTATTACTTTCTTGACTGTATGCGTCCATCTTCTCACTGTCACTGAGTCCTGTAAACAACTCTTTCAGTACATATTTGGACAAAAGAGAAGATTAAAACTTAAATAACTTGTTCTGAATTTAAGAAAGGAAGAAATGCACATTGGAGCATCAATGTATGCATTAGAAAAATCCTTTCCTTTCTTTTCTTTTTTCTTTCTGCTAATTTGATTCAAGACTAAACCTTAGTCCTATCATCTCTAAGACAAGAATATTTTCCCACCTTGTTATCTAGGAGGAATGTGGAGAATTTGAATGGTGAATGGTTTGATCTTAGTAGTGAGAGAAAAGAATAAATTGCTCACTTAATAAATTGCCAGGCCACTTGGGTACTATTTAGTAGATTACCTTTTCCAGAGCACTAAATGATAGTAAATGGTAAATGGCAGTAACTGGAAGACTTAATGCAGCTTTGATCTTTTGAACTGAGACTCTGTAGTTTCCTTAGAATGAGATGGAATTATTTCTTCCCTTTTATCTGAGTCCCAGTAAACCCTCGAAAAGGAAGACAAAGTGACTTCTTCTTATCTTCCATGGCCACTAGAATAAAAGAGACTTCATAACTCTGCTCACAAATATATAGACAATCATAGTTATTATGTGCTCTATAAAGAGTTCTCTAAAGAGTGATTCATCAGCATTTACTTAATACTGACTATGTGCAAAAGTTTGTTGTAGATGCTGGAGAAATGAGGTGCCTGTCCTTTACATGTTTGAACTGTAGAAAAATGTTTCCTTTAAGATGTTCATTAACTTTTTCAGGGCTGGGTATGAACCCAGGACCTTGCCCATGCTAGACAAGCCCTATATTCCTGAACACATTCCTAGTCCATTCTCAAGGCTCTTCATCTAAGACTCATTTCAGTCAGTCTAATGTATTAGTCTGCACCATGATGTCCATTGCCGAGAATTGATGATGCATCATGTGTTCTCGAGCAGAACAAAGCAGGACAGAGCAATGGGGGTTCTTCTACAGTCAGAAGCTGGTTTTGACCAGGATATCTGTGACCTGGTGGAAGTTTGGAGGTGTTCTCTTGTATGCTGGGGTGTCCTGTGAGTAAGTACCAGATAGAGGGCAACTGTTCTGGGCATCACTGTACAGCATGTGTTAGTCACCAGCTCTGGCAGTTATGCTATCATCTCTTTGCCCGATACCCTGGCCTGGTGAATTATTAGACCTAGTCTGTAGGAAAGGCCTTCCTAAGGCCAGGCTGTGGTTCTTGGTTCTCATGGGCCCCATGAAAACATTTGGGACAACAGTCAGTAGATAGTGGGACTAATGAATGTCCAAGGGTGGTAGGCAGATGCAGAGTAGGAACTCCTTAGTTCTAGCTGAATTCTGGTACCAGCCTGGTACTAAGCTGCTTCCAGAGGGAATGATGTACACACAAACAATGATTTGACCAGAAAACACTGTCTGCTTAATTTGAAAACCAATATATGCACATGGTAGAATGAAAGGAGAAAAATCCTAATGTGTGCATGCAAGTAGACACAGTTAAAATAAAATAAAATCCCCACAACTCTGAACCATTTCTATTATTCAGAGATAACTACTCTTAACATTTGGTATGTTTTTCCTTTTTATTGACTAAATTGGAATCAGATTGTATATTCAATTTTCAGCCTACTCTTATTCACTTAGCAGCATATTGAACACATTTTCCATGTAATTAAATATTCTTTGAAAACATTATTTTAAATTACTGCCCAATTTCCTTCTTATTTGGGCATGCAGGCTTTTTCCAATTTTTCCTCTGCAGAAATAAGCTTTCAGTGAGTATATTTACTTATGAGAACTTTTGCCTATTATTTCTGTAGATTCTTAGAAATGGCATTACTGGTTCAAAGGATGTAGTTTTCAAGGGTTTTGGTATATTTGTGAAATGAATTTTTAGAGACATTTTAGCATATTACATCCCCACCAAATACAGGCCTTGGGGGGAAACTGCTTCTGGGGTGACGGTGGGCTTAAGTAACCTGAGCCAAGAAAAAAATATCACACAATTCATTATCATGTAGCATTAAAAAATATTAATTTGTGAGCTGGTGAGATGGCTCATCTGTTAAAAGCACTTGCTGCTAAGGCTGATGACTTGAGTTCCAACTCTGAAAGCCACATTATGGAAGGAGAGAACCGACTCCCAACAGCTATCCTCCGACATCTACATGCACTCTGTGCATGCCTGTGCACGCACCCACACATGCGCATGCGCACACACACACATACACACACACGCACACACACACATGCACTAAATGTAATTAAAACTTTACTGGAGGTACTGTTTTCTTTTCAGAATGAGTTGAATTTCTCAACATTGTACAGAGCAGGACTTCAGTTACAGAAAACTGCACATTTCAGAACTTTGCTGGCAGTTGGTCAGAAGAGATAGAAACAAAATTGCATATATGCATAGCATACACGTACATATATGTAGAAAAATTCGTCTTGCCATCTTTTTTCTTCACCCAGTGAGTAAGACAAACATGCACTGTGTGCATCCACACTGGCTGTTCATGTATGTGCTTGCTGATACATCTGATGAAAAGCTGGTAAAAAGTATTATTGTGATATGTCTATAATCATACCAATATCTTACCCTAGCGGTTTCACTATTAGACACCAGTATCATTATCTGTAATATTTTGTACCTAGTACCAGATAAATGTATTGTGATTACATTACATTTCCAATTTCAGTATGTTTACTTTAATTTTGAAAGGAATGCCGTCATGTGTTGTTTGAAGTTATGCTAAAGGTTTATTCATAACCTCCTTAAACTATTCTTAATTTTGGGTTATTAAAAAGATTTTTTAAATCTTTTTGAAAGAGGATCTGTATACCAGGCTGGCCTTGAACTCACAAAGATTCGCCTGCCTCTGCCTTCTAACTGCTAGGATTAAAGGTATGCGCCACCACGCCTGGTCCTAAAAAGATTTTTATACGTAATTATTTTCTCACTTTAATTATTTTATTAAGTTCCCATAAGTGTGCTTTGAAGGTCGAAGGGCAATGTATTTAGGAATATTAAAAAGCAACTGGAAATGACCAGGAAGGCGGTTCTGGAATACCTCTCCAGGATCAACGGGAAGAACACTTCATGCATGGCAAACTTGCAACACACAATTATTTTTATTTATTTATTTTTTAAAATATCTTCTCTCTATTGTTTTCTATTGCTGCTCTAACAAATTACCCAAGGGGCTTAAACCCATACTTGTGCATTATCTAATAGTTGTGTAGATCAGAAGTCTCCCGTGGCCCTCACTCGGCTAGAATAAAGCACTATATTACCCTCCTATACCCTCTTGTAAAATGCATTTTCTTGGCTGTTCCAGGTCCTGGAAACTACATTCCTGGACTCATGCCCTGCTCCTCTCTTCTCAAAGGCTGCAAAAATAAGTTGAATCCCTCTCACACTGCTCTGAGCTCTTCTGTCCCCTGCCTCTGTTTTGAGGACCTTGTGATTACACAGATACCACCTGGTAATCCAGCATAGTCTAATCTCAAAGTATGTAGGGTAATTACTAAAATGAAAATCCCCTTTGCATGTAATGTGTTTGCACTTATGGGAAGATACGATGCGGAGAGGCTCTACGACTATCCCTGTGCCTAAAACACTGTTCCTGCCCCCTTATTGCTTGCTGGCCTCCCCATTTTTATTACAATCAAACTCCAATTTCTTTTCCTTACTGCTTCCAGTGTGAGTCCAATGTAGACCTCTTGTTTCCAATACTAGTGTTTATTAATTCAGGTCTCAACTGTTAATATGACTCTCCCTTGATTAGTTGCTAAACAACATGGTATTTTAAGACAACACAGACTATTATTTATTCCTTAACTTTCAAGCTTGCTCCTTCCAAGGGTACATTTTTCATTTCCAGGCCACAGGAACTGATGTCACTTTCTCTCTGTACTGATAACGTAGGATTAAAATTGTTGCACCAAATAGTCTTCTATTTTTCTCCTCTCTTAATTTATCACAAGCAGATAGTCTACCAGAAGTTGGGGGGAAAAAAAAGATTTCCAGCTGATGGGCAGCACCTCTACCTTGCAGAAGATTCATTGCCCTGCACGTTTTGAATCTGCTGACAAGAAACTTGAGGCAGAAGTAATCAGAGCTCTTGCAAGATTGATTTTTGTCCCTTGCTGGCATATGGCATAGAGGGTGGAAGGGCTCTCATCTCTCAGACTAATCTTAACTATTTAGAAGCCATTATTGCAGGATTACAAATCATCAGAACACCCCCTTCCTTTAACAACATTATTTATTAGCGAGGCCTTCAAATTAGTCTTGTGTCTTGGCTTTGCAGTATTCTTAAAAATCCGCCCTGAAATAAGTTGCAACTGAAAAGTATTGCAGCCAGCACCATCACTTTAATTGCACAAAGCCTAAGCCAAATTCCATTTTCAGTTCACATTTTAGAAAGAATTCAACCCCAAATGCAAATTGATTCTCCTCTTCAGTTTGTAAGAAATGCTTAAAGTCAACTTGTCATGAAGAAGAAATTGAATCTATTACCTATAGTCTTTCTGGAAGGAAGATGTACGGAGAGGAGAATAGTGAGATTTATCTGATGTTTGGCTGATATATGGATGTATAAAATCTCAAGTAATACTGATAATGTCACACAATATTGCAACATATATTTTCAGTTGAACATTATAAGACAATAAGGCATAAATGGAAATTAAAGGGAAAAATCAGAATGGTTGTCAGGGAACACTTTTTCATTCAGAGAATCATAAACATATGGAATGGTGTGTCGGGCAAAGTTTCTGAGCTGAGAATATTGGAGTAATTACAAAATGGATTTATATTCTGAGGATTGAACTGCACACAATGGGAAAGAGGTTTGAGTCAGATGATTTTTTAACCACCCCCCTTTCAAAAGCACCTCATGAAAATGCATTGCACAAGCATTATCTAAAAATGTGAAGCATCAGAAAGACAAAGTATTTAAAGCTTTAAAAAATAGCTGGATTGAGAAGAGTAAAAGAAATAAGGAGAGATAACCCAAAAACTGAGAGGGGGAGCACCAACACAAGGGGAGACTTCATAAAAATGATTTCAGTGAAATGATATTATTAATTTAATATTTCAAGTCCTGACTAATGATTGAAAACTTGGTCAAAGTCACCTCAGGGACTTTTTGAGAAGTGGTGGGTGATATTTTTAATATAGTTACCATATGTGCTTGGTAAGTCTTGTCTCATAGGATCTTAGTCTTTGGCATCCAAAAGCTGGCATCTCTGCTAAACCCCATTTCCAGCCCTCTTCTGACTTAGAATCAGTATTGCTGTGACCACACATGAACACTGACCATTCATAAATAACTCATATTTATCTCCCCTGAATGAAATATTTCCCTTCTTGTTTCAACTACCATATTTCTTCTAATTCCAAGAATTATATCTTCTCCCCACCTTTCCGAGGTGTTCTCTTTGCCACTAAGATTGAGTCTCTGTATTTCCCTCCTTTAAGAATCCATTCCACATCTATATGAGCTGTGCATTTACACATGCAGCTCATTCAGAAGCTTATATCAGTGAGTCATTCTCATCCCTAAGGAATAATGAGCACATGGACTGATCCTTCAGATCTGCTAGTTACATGATTTCAATTATTGAACATGAGAATGTTTGAAAAGCAGCACTCTGAGATACCAAAATAAGACCAGAATTGATAGACAAGAGAGCACAATTTAATCATTGTCATTGTTTTATTGCAGCAGAATTATATTAAATATTGTTTGGAATAATAGATTATCTGAAGTCTGAAAACATCTTTATTTTATGGCTTTAAAATTGTAATGTTTATTATATTAATATAAAAGAAAAAGTGGAAATCATTGATAAAGTTAATTTACAGGAATCATAAAGAGAAGGATGAGTTTGGCACAGATAGTAAAGACTTCTGTTCCACAAGACTCACCTCTTACAAAGAACAATGGGCCTGAAGAGGAATGGAAAGGATACACATTGCTGGTATGAAATTGTTTGTAAATCCTGTTTGACATTGTATGATCATTATCAAGTATAGAAAAGTGAGATATACTAAACACAGAAAGTTTAGCAAGAACTGAAATGGGAGTCTGTAAGGGTTACTGACATTTATAATATATGCTATCAGGGTGAAATTAGCTCAGAGATATGCTTAAACTCCTACATGTTCACTAAGAAAATGAATATTATAAAAATTCAATGTTTACTGAAGAAAGAACATCCCAAAAGAATATATACAAGATACTTCTATGATCCCCGAATTATAAAGGCAAAACCAAGAATGTATTAGTCCTTAAAAAGGCCAAAGGAGTGATTAACACAAACTCACAAAAGAAATTCTGAAGGGTGAAGGTGGATAACTGAACAAAAGAACAAGTTGTTGCAACTGCTTATGCACAGCAGTAAGCTCATAGTGGTAGCGTACCTTCTCTAAGACACCTTCTTAAGTAAACATTTTATGTTTAATTAATTAAAGCTGTACCTGCCCCTTGGTTATGGCAGTGAGCAGAGTGCTTGACTTTTCAATCCTCAAAGCTATACTAAAAAGAGAATCATCTGTGGTTTTTTAAAAAAGCCGTATTGCACGAATCAGCCATTTACTCCTAGGTATAATACCCAACAGAAACTCATAGACATATTCATGTAAAGTATATAAATATTTGTAAGAATTTTATTCATTATAGCCTATAATAGGAATTTCCCAAATGCCCATCAACAGCAAAATGAATAGAATGATTGTGGATTATGATATAGTCACACAGTAGAATTCTATACGAAAATTGGAATGAAAATCCACAATTACACGTATCAATGTATAATAATCATGAAAAAATGTTAAGTGCAAGAAGTCAGACATAGCCAGATATGGTGTTGGACACCTTTAGTCCCAACACTTGGGAGGAAGAGGCAGGCAGATCTCTGTGAGATTGAGGCCCACTTGGTCTACATGGTGAGCTCCCAGTTGAACATTGCATTTACCTTAAGGAAAAGTGAAACCAATGTACAGGTGGGCATGGATGAGATGGGGGTCTTGACTAGGGCTGTGGTAGTGAACTGTGATTGGATGCACATGTGTGCTCTATTAGTGAAGATTCACTGACATGTGCAGCTTGTGGTATGTGTGAATATGGATTCATTCACTCATGAGTGTCACGTTCTCTTGATTAAGAGTCAAATACAGACTCATCTGTCAAAATAAAATTAAGGAAAGAAGAAATTGATATTTTCCCAGGGATTACAAGTGACTGACTCAAAAAATTTAATTACTCCTTGTTTCCCTAGAACAGTAGCACTTAACAAATCAACTACTATTGCTTTAATTACACTGACGATACTTTTCCTATCAATAAATAACTGTTTGTTCTATCTGAGTTCCAACATTGGCTAGTAGATAATATTTGTCAGAATTTTCACTACAGCCATATGAGTATGTCACAGCTTTTTTCTGGTGATAAATGAAGTAAAATATGGAGGAGCGTACCATATAATATAGTGAAATCTAGCCACGGATAACATGATGTTAATGTAAACACTGGATGCTTGATATTTCCAGACATAAAAAATATTTTGTTTTCATATGAAGTACATGCTTTCTGATCCTAGAATTTTGTAATTATTTTTAAATATTCATATTCATCTTGGCACAGGAATTGATATTTGGGCACCATTATTCAGATGCTCAATGACTCCACAAGCATTGCATTAAGAGTCTCATATTTCAAACCAGCATATGACACCTAATTGTTCTCACATGAAATGTCCGAGATTGTAAAATGTAGCTACTGTTTTCTCTGGCTTTATTAGAGCATTACTGTAACAATCATGTGTGCAGAAATACTTTAAAATTGCGAGACACTAAGAAATATAGTACATTACACTTGCTTTCAGTATGGTGTGTGGTAGAATTGTGTGTTTCCTCCTGGGATTGTGGATGGCACCTGATTTAAAGTTAGGTCTCCCCCTGACTGATACACAGAACACAATCATCAAAAGAGTCCCATTACTTTTCCTGGGCTTGAAATTTGAAGATTGCTTGTGCCGATATATTTTAAGACATGGATCTAGAATGTAAGCATTTATTTATATCTCATTACATAAAATAATGCTCAATGCTCAATGAGAAAAATGGTGTACATGATATTTGATATTTCCAAATCAAAAACTTAAAAATGGGTTATTTACATAAAATTATTTATTCACTGTAGCAGCACAGTTTTAAGTGCTATGGAATATGGTTTAGTAGTAAGATCAAGACATGTGTATACATAACAACAAAAAAGGAAGCAGAAAATTACTGTATCATACAAGCAAAATAGAGAATAAGAGCTCTATCGACTCAGTGGAAGGAATTCTCACTGCTCTTGGTAACAACAGAGACACTAAGACTTCATGGAAGTCAGTAAATGATTTGGCAGAGTGAAAGATATATAGTTTGAAGGATATATATATATATATATATATATATATATATATATAATCTCGCAAGGCTTGGTGGCTTACACATGCTAGCATCAGAAGGCTCTCCAACGTGGCTTTTTTTTTTTTCAAAATTAATGGGCTGTAGTTATATGGTTTTACTTTTGGGATATCTATTCCATTCTCCTGTGTATTTGCATTTATGGTAATATGCTATTTTTATTTCTAAAGCTTTGTAGTACATTTTGAAATGGGCTTTGCTCTTTTTCTCAAGACAGCTTAGTGTGGTGTGTGTGTGTGTGTGTGTGTGTGTGTGTGTGTGTTTTAATATATATTTTATGATGTTCAGCATCACTGGTATTTTGATAGCTCTTTTTTTTTTTGTCTTTTTGAGACAGGGTCTCCCTTTAGTCCCAGCTGGCCTGGAGCTCACTCTGTAGACCAGGCAGGCCTTGAACTCACAGAGATTCATCTGCCTCTGCCTCCCATGTGCTAGGATTAAAGGCGTGCACCACCATGCCCGGCTAGCTCTTTTTCTTTTTAAACATTGTTTTTGTTGTTGTTGTTGTTGTTGTTTTTCTGAGACAGTGTCTCCCTATAGCCCCAGTTAGCCTGGAACTCACTCTGTAGACCAGGCTGGGCTTGAACTCACAGAGATCCACCTGCCTCTGCCTCTGCCTCTGCCTACTGAGTGCTAGGATTAAAGGTGTGGGCTATGACAGCCTGCTTAAAGATGGTTCTTAACCACCATGTGGGTACTGGGAATTGAACCCGGGTCCTCTGCTAGAGCAGTTGGTGCTCTTAACCACCGAGCCATCTCTCCAGCCCCTTGATAGTTCTTTAAATCTGTAGATTGCTTTGGGTATTATGGACATTTACACAATATCTTTACATCCCATGACACAGTATATCTTTTCAATTTTTTGGTGTTCTCTTCAATTTTTTCATAAATGTATTAGAATTTTTATTATTGGGATTTTTAACATCTTTGGTTAAATTTATTTTCCATCTATCACCTATCACCTATCATCATCATCATCATCATCATCATCATCATCTATCATCTACCATCTATCTATATATCTATCACCATCATCATCTATTTATCTATCATCTAACGTCTTTTATATATCAATAATGAATCACGTAGCTATCTATCCTCCAGCTATCTCTATCATTCATCTTTCATGCTTCTATCATCTATCATTCAAGTATCACCTATCAATCTATCAATCAACCAGCTTGTTTCAATGACATTGATTTTTGTGTGTTCATTGTATATATATATATATATATATATTTATATTATATATTATATATAGCTTTGTTATATCCATTTAAAAGTCTTAGTGTATTATTGCTGGGGACTTAGGATTTCTTGATGTGCTTTTTTTCTTGCTTGATTTTTCTGACTAGATCTTCCAGAACTTTGTTTAATAAAGAGGTGAAAGTGGGCAGTTTTTCCTTCTTCCAATTATTGGAGAGGAAGATTTCAGATTTCCTTCATTTGTTCTATAGCTCATTATTTACTGGTTTATAAGTAGGAGAAATACTTAAGAACATTGGAATCAGTGAAGATTGTTCTTTGGAGAAGAGGCCCAAACCACTGGAAATAGAAATTTACACAGAAAAATGATATTACATTAAACAAAAAATCTACTATAAAACCAAGGATAACATCCAGAGTAGAGCAAAGGACTAAAGGGGGGGGTATTTTCAAACAACATAGCTGACAAAATGTTGACAACTAGAAAGTACAAGACTCCAACAAACAAACAAACAACCTGGGAACAAGAAAGAAAGAGTGAAACAAAGCAAACAAAAATTAGCAAAAATAAAAGCATCAAATAATCTTGTTAAGGAAATGAGCAGTGCACCTAAATACGCATTTCTCAGTAGAAGAATGTAGTGTTATGCATCTACACACCAGCGTGCTTACTGCTTTGTGTACTGAACAGGCTTAACCTGTTCCTGGAAGATAACACAACAGCTGAGTCAGCAGTCTGGGCCAATGATCAGCACCTGATATGTTAGCAGAAGAAGCAGAAGATGATCACATATAAATCCCCATTTTTCCCTGATTAAACAAGTCTGCAGGAGCTCGCTATTTCCCTGCTTTTCACCTTACTCCTGGGGTCTGTGGTGTTAACTCTGTTGTCTACTTGCCCCCTCCTCGGGCAAGACCTGGAACCCCTCCGGCTGGCATGGAGGTTCCTACATCTGGCGCCCAATGTGGGGCTAACTTGCAATCTTTGGACCAATGGAAGCATTTTCTGCATTTGGGGCAAGGAGTCTTGGGTTTGGTGAAGGGATTTGGGCAAGATCACATAAAGTGACCCTTCCTGCCACATCCCCAACAGACAGGGAGCTTGGAAGGTTCGTGTTTGTTATGGGAAAAAGCCTGTAAAGAGGCAATGAGCACCTCAAAAGGAGCTGAGGCAGGGTTAAGGTCAGGGGCAGAATTTCTTCAGGGTCAGCACACAGAAGCTATGTTCCAGAAGGGGTCCGAGCCTCCATGTCAAGCCAGAAGAAGGACTTGGTAACATGTAAGAGTCTCCTATATGGTTCTGGTGTTGAAATCTGAGGGAGTCACAGAGAGCAGCCGAGGCTTAGCACTGTGAGAGGTCAGGAAAGACCGTTGGTGGAAGTGCACCTCGGTTGCAGTGAAGATCCCAGGATTGCAGGGGTCATGGAGAGAAGCTGAGGTTTTGCACCAGGAGAGGCCAGAAGAGACCATTGGTGAAGGTGCAGCCTCAGTTTCAGTGAAGACCCCAGCTTTTTGGAGATGCCAGGACCATGGGACGACCACCAAGAGCAGCGGCAGGTGTGGAATGGAGCTGGACTGGGCCTGCGAGATGAGCTGTGTGCGCCATGGACGGCAGAGCAGAGAAGGGGAGCTGCCGAAACCCTTTGGAGACCAGAAGATTGTTTTAAAATATGAGTCTACATGCTGTAAAAGAGTGAAATAAACATTATGAAGTACCTCCTACTCCCCATGCTTCACACTCAAGCTGCTCTGCTGCAGAACTCTACCACCATTCAGTGGAAAGAATGCTTGCAAGTCTCGTAGCTGGTGTTCCAGGTCTATGTACAAAATATGCCTTGGGCCCAGTGTCCTTGTGTTCTCTCTATGGCAGGAATAATACCACCCATTGGTTTCTGGCCTCTCATTTCTTGAATGCTGAGTTCTCTTATTTTTGCTTCTCTAGATCAGCACACCACACCTTTGCTGAATGTCCCAACGACACACAAAATAGCTCAGAATGTCTAGTTTCTTCACTTCTGTCCCTTCAAAAGTCTTTACACAGTAATGCTGGAACACCCAGCTTTGAGATCCTGAGTTTATGCATTGCCATTTTTTTTTCTTTTTGGTTGCTTGAGCTTCATAGTGTCACCTGACCTTGTGTTCCATTTTTTATTTTATTTTATTTTTTTTTGGTATGGTCTCTTTCTGTAGCATTGGTAAGTATTTTAAATCTTAAAAAAAGTTTTGAGTGTTGGAACGGCAGGACTTTCTTTGGGAAGGGAATTCAGCTGTGCTGCAAAGTGATTGTACATTATTTTGTTATCTTTCATCATTACATTAACACCAGATGCTAAAAATAAGCCTCCAAATCCAAATTGGTTGTTACAATCTTATTGCCTTCAAGTGTTGCAATTGCATGATTTGTAATTTCAATACCTGCTGCAAATCCATCAAATATTCTGTTTTTTCTTAAGACTGAATGACTGTGCTGATGAGAACACCTACTTGAGCATTCCTGAAAATAATGTCTTCTTTGTGTTTGGATCTCTGCCATTCATGACTCGTGGGGGTAAGCACCCATGCCTGTACTCCCACCAGACAAAAACTGTTCCTAGCATCTTCCTTTGGTGGCTGGTCAATGTCAGGTAAGATCCTGTTAACCAGGACAACCTAAGACAGACACAGTCAAATGTCGGAATGCTAGAGTTGGGGCCAACAATATCTGAGCTATGCCTGCAGGCTCCCACTTTGTTTGTTGTTTTCTTTAAAAACAAAGGGGTGAAAATGTAGTGTTACACATCTGCACAGTGGCGGGCTTACCACCTTGCCTACTGAACAGACTTAACCTGTGCTCAGAAGCTAACTATGACATCAGAGTCGGTGGTCTGGGCCACCTGATACATTCACGGAAGAAGCAGATGATAATATATACATTCCTATTTTTCCCTGATTAAAGGAGTCTGCAGGAACTCACAATCTGCATGCTTTTAACCTGACTCCCGGTGTCTGTGTGTTGACTTCGCTGCCTACTCACCCCCATTTTTTGGCTGTGACCCAAACTTCTTTGGCTGGACCAGAGGAGGTTCCTACAGAAGAAAACGGCCAATAGGAACATGAAAAAATAATCATAGTCTTCCTACCTTATTAGGGAAATGCAAATAAAAGCACAATAAAATAGAACCTCACTCAAATAAGAAATAGTTATTATTAAAAAGACAAGGGGGCTGGAGAGATGGCTCGGTGTTTAAGAGCTCTTTCTGGCCACTCTTGCAGAGGACCAAGGTTTAGTTCCCAGCATGGCACCTTAAACCTGTCCATAACTCCAGTTCAGGGGATCCAATGACCTTTTCTGGCCTCCGTGAACATTGCACAACATGGGTGTACTTACATACATGCAGACAACACACTTATACCCATAGAATAAAAAAAAATTAAAAGACTAAAAATTACAACTTAATGACAAGGACATGGATAAAAGGGAACTCTTGTACACTATGAAAATTGGCTCAACCACTATGGACAATGGTAGGGAGATGCCTCAGGAAAAAATATTAAGGATAGAACAACCATAAAATCCAGAAATCATATTCTGAAAGGAAATGAAACAGAAGCAAACTAAGTGGTGGTCAAGTGATCCATAAATTACAAAAAAACTCATTTATATACACAATGGGATATTGTTCAGCTCTAAAAGAATGAAATATTGTCATTTGTAATAATGTAGACAGATTTGGAGATCACTACACTAAGAAAAATAGGCAGGCACAAATAAGGATGGAATGATCTCATCTATACATTGACTGTTGACTTCTACTCTTTCAGTATCTACTGATTAATATTGCCATAGATTCATTGCATATTGTGTAGAGTTTCACAAAGATAATTTTTCTCAGGTATGTCGTATACTTTGACCATACTCACCTCTATGTGCTCCCCTTTATTTCTCCCCTTCCTCCTCCTGCTAGTTTCCTTCCTCCCTCCAGTCTGCTTCCTCCTTTTATGTTCTATCTATCTATCTATCTATCTATCTATCTATCTATCTCTCTCTCTCTCTCTCTATCTATCTATCTATCTATCATCTATCTATCTCTTCTATCAATCATCCATCTTCTATATATCATCTATCTATAATATATATAATCTATCAAGTCTGTATCATCTACCTATCATCTATCTATCTAATCTATCAATCATGTATCATCCATCTATCCAATCATGTATCATCTATTTATCTATCATCTATCTATAGCTATATCTATCAATCATGTATCATCTATCTATCTATCTATCTATCTATCATCTATCATCTATCTATAGCTATTTACCATATCAATTTATCTATCATCTATTCATCTAGCTATCATCTATCTATGTCTCTATCACAATAGTTTTATCTATTTATGTAAAATCTAGTATCTGCAAATAAAAGAAAACTTGCAATATGTGTCTTTCTGAGTCTGGCCTATTTTGCATTGCCATAACTTTGACAGTCGATTCCATCCTCACACCTCATTCTTGACCCCCCTTCCTCTCTTTGCTATGGATGTTGTCATTACATTAGGTCCACTCACATCAAAAAGAAAAATCTTCCATTTAAGATTCTTAATGTAATCACATATGAAGTCTCTTTTGTCACACATTCACATATCTGAAGATTTGAAGGCAGACGTCTTTGAAAGCCATTATTCTGCCTATAATATAAGTCATCATTTACTAGGGGTTTGACATTTTTTAATAATAGAAAATATAAAATCTATGTCTTTTCATTTGGCCAAAAAACTTAATGTCAAAGAAATCTGCATTAAGTCTGTGTGGAGAAGCCCACAACAAAATGTGTTTTGATGTTCCTGCAGCAGATGTATCACCCAGGGACACCCTCCTTGGAAACAGCAGGAACCGCCTGCTTGCTCTCTCTTCTGGCTTCAAATTCATCTTCCCACCAGCTGCCAGCTCTAAACTACAGTGAGCATCTCAGTTTATGGTCCTTTCAAGATAAAATCTGTTACACTAGTAGAGAAATTGTAATACTTATGTAAATCAATAATTGTAATGTATATGACACCATGAATTCATGGTATGCTCAAAGTGTTGCTCATTCTGCTTCGGTATTAGTCTATCCTGCAATAGATACAACACAACTCATTTGCATATTTGCGTAGGTAGGTTTTCAACATTTTACTTCTTTTTTTATTTTTTTAAAAAGAAGACACAATCAGGGGCTGAAAAGATGGATCAGTAGTTAAGAGCTCTTGCAGAGGATCTGGGTTCGATTCCCAGCACCCAAATGGTAGCTAAAAGCTGTAACTCCAGTTCCATGGAATCCAACTCCCTCTTCTGACCTCCATGGGCATTGTGCCAAATGGGGGCACTAACACACATGAAGGCAATAAACTCATACACATTAAATAATAAAATAAAATAGATACAATCAAGGGCACAAGAAAAAAAGAGTACTACAATATCCATTGCTTTTATAAAGATTCAAATGGACAGACTATGCTTAATTTAGATAAGCTTTATATAAAATCATCAAAGGGGGGATATTTTGCTGTATGTGTGAAGCTTTAGAATAGGAGTTTTCCTCTTTTATTGTGAAAAGACATTCCATCTCTTAACATTAGGGGAACCTGTTAGTGTATCAGCATAATCCAGAGCACTATCTAGTTGAATTTAGCCATCTGGTGGAAGGCACTGTGCCCACTGCCTGAGAATCTTGGCTTGAATTCAAATAGCCTGGATCTCAAACCCAGCCGTACCCACACCACCAGTGACCCCTGTGAATTTATGCAACCTCTCTAATGTTCTTTCTGTCTCTTCAAGAGAGAAAAATAATGATCTACCCTTAGGCTTATTGTTGAGCATTGCACAGTGTCTGTTGCTGTGTTAAAGGACTCAACACTGACGGTTAGTTACTATGCATCTGGGATGCTATGTCATATGCTAGGCCTACATAAGTATGGGGTTCACGCTGTTGAAGTAACATGTGGTACTAAGCAAATGACCACAACTGTGTGGAGAGGTGGGGAGTTACCAGTGCTGCCTGAGAGAAGGCAGGCAGAGGTAGCAGACTGGGAACTGCTTCACAGATCAAGTGACCTGTGGGAAGATCCTTGAGGAGGAACAGATATTTTCCCATGTGGAACAGGCAAATAACCTTGTACGTAAATCTATACATGTTTAGCATATACATTTGTCATATATCTATATATACATATAGATATATCTAATACCCTCTTTTGGCCTTTGCAAGCCTTGTGCAACCTGGGTGCACTTACATACATGCAGGCAAAACCCTCAAAGACATAAAATTAAAAATAAATTAAAATATCCAACCTACAAAGAAAATAATCAGACATATGCTACCCCAGTCATAGGAAATACACTCCTCTTTTGGTGGCCCTTAACACAATCATGAAAGAGTCAAGCTTGTCTTTCATTTCTCCTTCTTATTAACTCATCACAATCTATAACTAAAATATACCTCGAATGCTTCTTATAATCCCACAGCTATTTCCCTAGTCAAAATCCTCATCACTCCTTATTGGAACTATTGGAACATTTCCTCTCTGGATTCCTGCTTGCATTCTTGTTTCTCAGAGTAACCCACCAAGAGCAGCCATCTACTCAAGATGCCTTTCTGGGTATTCCTGCCATTCCACTCTAATCCAGTGTGCTTTCTCTTGCCTCCCAATACCACTCCAACTTTACCTACTGGCTCAGTTTGACTCTGCTCTTATTTAAAGACAGGAAAACTCCTGCTCCACCTTCATCTACAAAATGGGCCTTGAATTTGCTCTTCTATTTGTCTTTGATATTCTCCAGATACTTCACTCTTCTTTCATTGGAGGAACTTTTTCTCACAACTAGGTATAGGAGCATTTGCTTTTCTTCCAATTTCACTTTTACCACGATTTTTAAAAAAAAATGTTACACTAGGGGCTGGAGAGATGGCCTAGCGGTTAAGAGCGACGACTGCTCTTGCAGAGGACCCGGGTTCGATACCCAGCACCCACATGGCGGCCGAGAGCTGTCTGAAACTCCAATTCCAGGAGAACTCCAGTTCCAGGGGAGTCCGACATCCTCTTCTGACCTCCACGGTGTTGCATGTCACGGGTGCACAGACTTGCATGCAGACAATACATTCATACACATTCGGAAATAAATAAAATTAAAAAAATGTTACACTAAATATATAGTTTATTGACAATTGAAAAAAATAATATCACTTGTTCTTTGACAATTTTTTTACGTGATACAATGCATCTTGATTATATTGATAGTTCCGAAGTATGTGGACCTTTTAGGAAGAGAGAGAAGAGGCAGTATCCCACCCAGCTTCCCCCTCCCATTCCACTCAGATGCCATCCCAACATAGTTTCCTCCCATCTCCATCTTCTCTCCACTGAGTCCCATTAGTGTGGCCTGTGGAACGTTGACTCATCATGGCTTGATATTGTGCAGGTCTTGTACAGGTGACCACACTGCTGTGAGTTCATGAGTGTGGAAGACAGCATTTCCCAGCACCACCCCCCCATCTCCTAGCTCTCGCCTCACATTTTTTCCCCCATCCTCTTCCTCAATGTTCCCTGAACCTTGGGCAAGAGTGTTGGTATAGATCACTTAGAACTGAGCACTCAAGAGTCACTGGTTCTTAGAACTCTGAGCAACTGGGTTATGAGTCTATGCATTAACCACTTTCCACTTCAGGAAGGGACTTGGCACTGTGCAATAAATAGTCTTTTCTAGATATTAGCAAAGCACTCATCTCTACCATAACTTTTGATGCTGCTTGGAATGCTAAGTAATGGTCCCTTGATCTTTTTTGCTTGCTCCTTTGTATTAGACATGAGGTAGGGACTTCAATTTCCTCATTGCTTTAGGAGAAAGCATCTATGTTCTAGAATGTAGAAAAGCTTTGTTCTTAATACTTAGAAGAATGAATTAAGGAAAAATTTGCTTGTTTCTTTCCCTGATAACTTCTCTTATTTTTGACAGTTTTTTTTACTTATATATAATGTACTGTGATCACAGTATGCTCTGTTATACTTTCTTGTAGCCTCTTCCATACCCGTCTAACCCCCTTTTCTTCCTGTTCTCTCTCTGTTATTTTTTTGGACCAGTCTTGTGAAGGTGGTCACTGATACAGTGCATTCATTATTTCATAGCCATGCAATGCAGTGTCCAGAAGAGAGCATTGTACAGCACTCATCTCCATCTTCTGGCCTGTACAGTTTCTCCACCTCCTCTTCTGCCCTGGTCTCTAGGCCGTGGTGTGGGAGATATAGATGTCCCATTTAGAGCTGAGCACTCAGAATTCCCTTATTCTCAGCACCCTGAGGAGTTTGGCACCTGGCATTGTCTCCCCTCTCTGTTTCTAAAAGTCTCACATACACCAGAACTATCAAATCATGTTCTCTGAGTCTTGTCGTCTCCAGAATCTCTTTCCACTTAAGATTAACATATAATTACTCATAAGTGAGATAGTTAAACTGTTCGTGCTGGAAGATTTAGATCAACTCATCTTTGATTATATAATAACTGCTGGGAGGTGAAAATGTATTGTCATTTCAAAAAAATGTTTTTATTTTCCTAGCAAGGGTTTCCTTAATAGTCAGAGGCGAAGTGATAGTATGCATGAATGAACCAGTGTTATAACTGTGCTGCTTGTCCACCCACCTACTCCCTCTGTCCCTCCTGCTCTCAAGGCATAGTTGTTTAAACCTAATCCCCAGTGTGCTATTACTTAAAATGCAATCTTTTGGGTGAGGAATTTATGATATTTATTAACTTCTTCATGTGTGGGCATTTTGTCAAAGTGGCTAAAACCTAGATGGAATTTTCTCAGGAAAAGAGAGGACAAAGTGCAGATTGCTGTATCAGGAATGAGGGAAACCACACTATGGAGGTTTAGATAGTTGTGAGTTGCCATGTGGTTGTTAGGAAATGAACCTAGGTCTTCCAGCATACACCTTTAACCTTGTCACTCAGAAGGCAGAGGCAAGAAGATTTCTGTGAGATCCAGGCCAGCCTAGTCTACATAGCAAACTTCAGGTCAAAGAGAGAAAAGAAAAGAAAAAAGAAAATAAAAAGAAAAGAAAAGAAAAGAAAAGAGAAGCAGCCAGTCCTCTTAGCCAATGAACCATTTCTCATGTAAATTTTATTTAATTAAAAAGCTTAAGGGCTGGGTGGGCATGGTGGCGCACACCTTTAATCCCAGCATTCAGGAGGCAGAGGCAGGCCAATCTTTGTGAGTTCAAGGCCAGCTTGGTCTACAGAGTGAGTTCCAGGACAGCTGAGGCTACAGGGAGACCCTGTCTCAAAATGACCATATATATTTTTTTTAAGTTTAAAATTTTTCTACAAGTACAAAAGTCCTAGAATGGTCAAATACTTAAAAAAAAATTAGAACAACCTCCAAACCTTAAACTTACACTTCTTGATTTCAGAGTTTAATAATAGGTGTTGTTAGTGGACAGATATAAGCTAGAAACACAAATCAGAGGAACAGAAGTCCATTGATTGTATTTTCAAGATATGCACCAAGATTAAGCAATAGGGGAAATTCAGATCTGATTAGCAAATAAATAGTTTTGCAACAATTGAATGACTTTGAACAAAGGAATTGAAACTCAATCCTTATTGTAGGTCATATTCACCACTTAAATGGAATTAAATTGCAGATTGAAGTAATCACAAGAGCAAAAGCTATAAAACTATATATATGAAGCTCTGGAAGACCCAGACTTCTCACAGGAGGCTGCTGGGAATGCATGACATCACAGCTGCTTTGGAAATTCACTTTTCAATTTCTCATAAAGTTATGCAGATAGTTATCATATAAGCCAGAAATTCTATTGCTAGGGATTAACCTGAGAGAAAGGTTAATAAACTTCAGCACATAAAAATACTTATACTTGAGGCCAGGCGTGGTGGTGCATGCCTTTAATCCCAGCACTCGGGAGGCAGAGGCAGGCGGATCTCTGTGAGTTCAATGCCAGCCTGGTCTACATATCAAGCTTCAGGCCAGCAGGGATTAAAGGGAGACCCTATCTCAAAAAGAAAAAAAAACCTTATACTTGAATCTTCATAGCATAGTCCTAAGCTGGAAACAACCTAATATCTTCCCATGGGTACAAGTAAAACTTCTGGGCTATTCATAAAAACATGCCATCTAAACCCAAAAGAAAGAAGCACTGCATACACAATACCATGGATAAGCTGAAAAAACATTTTACTAATTTGAAAAAGAACATGCTTCACAGAAAGCAGACCAGTGCTTGCCAGGGGCTGGGGCGAGGTCTCAGGGGCTCCAGGAAAACATTTTGAAACAATAGTAATGGTTGTGATAATAGTTATATAATTCTACACATCTTTCAAAGAACATTCAATTAGAACTAATTGCTTAAAATTCTTAGGGGCATAAATCATACTTTCATAAAACTGACAAAAATAAGAAAAAGTCAATGAAAGTCAGTATACATGCAAAAGATGTTCCAGACTCAAGGGCAGCTGAGTTAGTTTAGGGAGAAAACTTAGCTGGTCTAGGCTGCCCAGAGTCTGTTTGAAAAGACCCAGGGTTGGTCCTTCCTCACTACCTATGTACTCATTAACTCAGCACCTAGGAAACCACGGGGCATCCCTGACATGTATTCAGTCAATGTTAAGTGACAGTTAGGAAAGTGGGGGAGGAAAATCACAGAACCATTAGAGAAACTATCTTTACTCTTGAGTGAAAACTCAAAAAAGACGGAAGCAAGATTGTTGATATTTGGATCTGTTCACTCAGTTCTCATCCTGTCCATGCTTCTTGTGTAAGCAAATAAACCAATCAAAATGATTGTTCCTGCTACCAGTTTAGTTTATAAGAACAAATATTTAAATGAGTCACATGGGTTGGCAAGACAAATGGGTGGCTTCATCCAGATTCTGCCACAAGTTCTGTTAAATGCTCAATCTTGTCAGACTTCCCCAGGGCCATAAACTTAAGCATAGCTGACTCTATTGTTTTTGACAGCATAAAATGTGTATAAATTGAGAGCTCATGAAGAAATATGGACTCTGGGGCCAGAGTTTTTATTGAGGTTATTTCTTCTTTACTATTAACCTTTTGGTAAATATATTTCTTTTTCTTATGCAGTATACATCAAGCAAAGCATCAAAAATAGTGTCTTAAGAGATTTTTAAAAAAATGTTCTTTTCCTACTGCTCAATTCACACAATTGCATTCTTTTTTTTTCTGAGACTTTTTTTTCATGTAAGGTTTCCATTCTTAGTATGTCACATTGTAGTTTTAATTATGTGTATGATTATTTATTATGTGTATGAATGTACTATCTGCATGTAGGTTTGTGCACCCGTGTCGTGCAATGCTGCAGAGGTCAGAAGAGGGTGTCGGATTCCCCTGGAACTGGAGTTAAAGACGGTTCTCAGCCGCCATGTGGGTGCTGGGGATCGAACCTGGGTCCTCTGCAAGAGCAGTTGGCACTCTTAACCACCAGGCCATCTCTCCAGCCCCTATAGTTTTAATTTTTTATAAAAAATATTTTGTTTACTATTTTTCTTTTATGTGTATGAGTGTATTGCCTGTAAGTATACCTGTGTCATGCAATGCCCACCGAAGTGAGAAGAGAGTGTTGGATTCCCCTGGAACTGGAGTTTTGAATGGCTGTTTAGCCACCATGTGGGTGCTGGGAATCAAACCCAGGTCCTCTGCAAGAGCAGTCCATGCTCTTAACTGTTGAGCCATCTATCCAACCCTGTCACATTGTAGTTTTAGGCTTAAGATGAAGGGATAGAGAAAAGTTAAGGAGTTCACTCATTATTATATTGTAGCTGTAAAAACAGATGAATATTTATCTTACTAAATTAGAATAAAAATTTCATGTTCCACCTGTCTGCCTCTGTAGTGGACATTCGCTCCTAATGTCTGCCAAATGCTTGTTCCTGCCAGAACCACCCGTCTGATTTATTTTTGGCAATTCCTTTGCAGTTATTTGTACTGGTAATATAAAAAAAAAGCCACACCGAGTCATATGAGTCAAAAGTCAAGAGTCTTTTGAGTCAAGAGTCCTATGAACATGACTTTAAAGTTAAATTGGTTCTTTTTCTCTGGGAATTTTGAGTTTTAAGGGAAATTTCTCATGGATATGAAGTGGGCACTCTGAAAAGTCACCCATTGGCAGTTCCTCAGACCCCCAAGACTCTGGTTTCTATTCTTTCAGAAGAAAATTACTTTAGTTTTGTGTTTGTATCTGTAAACAGTCTATATATCCCTTTGTTAAGTCCCCTCTCCTTAAGTTACCTGTGTCAGTTAATTTACTGCATCATTGTTTTCAGCTGAAGAACCCCGGGTGAGACCGTCCGTGATTATCCTCTGACTTTCCGTGCAGGGGAAGGTGAAACTACTGCCCTGGTGGGTCTGAGCTGTGACCTCCACATCTCCCAGGACCACTGCTCTTCCACGTGCTGCTGTGGGCATTCCTGGAGCCAAGGACTGCCTGTCTTTCCTCCAACTCTTACTGTTGTCCATAGGTGCCACATTTTCTGACACACCCTTTTCTCTGTCTAGGTGTTGTCCACAGTCACCCCTTTCAGAGAGAGACTTTCCCATAATTTTTCATTCTAAGAATAGACCTGCTCATCTCTTGGCTACATTCACCAAGTCCAAATCAATCCCAATTTGAGAAGGTGCCAGTCCCCCTGTCAGTAGAGGTCAGGGAAGGGACTCTGGGTGACATGGTTGCTCTCTACATACTTGCATTCAAATACTTGTATTTAGCCTGCACCACCTCAGAGCTGAGGCCTCAGATCCTTCTGCCTTTCCAAAGGCTTAGACATGCAATTGCCTCTTTTGTGGCTCACCTCCTTTCCCTAGCCCCTGAATTACAGACTTAATTTCTGGTCCAGGTAGGGCAGTTCTTGTTTGTTTAGTCCCTTACACTTTACCATCTTTTTGGTCATTGATTCCTTTCACTTTATCTTTAAATTTACATTTAAAATTTTTTTCATGGCAGCTAACAACCATCCATAACTCCAGTTCCAGGGGATCCAATACCTTCTTCTGACCTCTTCAGGTATTGCATCTACCTACATGTAAGCAATCCATTCATACACATAAAATAAACATTATAAATACAATATTTAAAAGTTTTTTTTTTCTGGCTGTGGTGGTGCATGCCTTTAATCCCAGAACTCTAAGAAACAGGCAGATCTCTGTGAGTTCAAGGCCAGCCTGGTCTACATAGTGAGTTCCAGGACAGCTGGAGCTACAGGGAGACCCTGTCTCAAAAAAAAAAAAAAAAAGAAAAGAAAAACATTTTTATTGTCATTTGGATGAGATTACAGGGGAAGCAGGCTAACAAGAGCATGACTTGTCATATTCAGTAGCTGCGATTCCTTTATAGACTTTGCAAGATGGAAAACATTTAGTTCTGTCTAGTTAACACCTGTTTTCCTTCCTCTTACAGTTTCTTCTGTATAACGAATACATTATCTTTTTTTTTTTAAACCACTCAGACTACACTCCCTCCCTCTAACTCTCCCAAAGGAAAAGTAGAATGATCATCAATGGCAGATAGCAGTTGCAAAAGAGCAACACTTAAAGCCGGCTTCACGCTCAGGAGGAAACATTACATCTCGTCCTTGTGGTTTCTGGTACTCTACACAGTCAGAGAAACTTCTCCAGTTACAAACTATAGAAATGATCCCCGAAATTATAGTCTGAATACATTATTTCTCACACATTGATTTGAATACCAAAGAAGTTGAAACATTTGAAAGTATTTTATGTTTTCTAAAAATATTTTATCATTTTTCTTTCATGTATATGAATGTACTGCCTGCATGTGTGTAAATGTACCCATGTTGTGCAATGATCACGGAGGTCAGAAGAAGGCACTGGATCCCCTGGTACTGGAGTTACTGGCAGGTGTTAGCTGTCATGTAGGTACTGGGAATCAAACTTGAATCCTCTGCAAGATCAGACAATACTCTTAAACCGCTGAGCCATCTTTCCAGCCCCAGATTTTAAAAGTTTTATAAAAATATGAAATAGTTATTAGTAGTCAGATATTTAATCATTAAAACTTATTGATCATCAAGACCTGACAAAGCAACGGTTTGTGGCTACTCAGCATCTATCATTTGCCAGTTACCGTACCAAAAGTTAGGATTTTGAAGACAAAACCAAAAATGGCCACTATTGTTAAATACATCACATTAAGGTATACAACATCACAACAAGCATCTAACACACATATTTATCTTAGTAGGAATTAAATATATAGTTCATACTTTATAATAACAATTATGTTTTCCTGTATGCTGCACATATTCCGATAGAGTTATAATTTAAATAAGCACAATGTATAGCAAAGAAAATGGCCTGGAATCAGGAATAATATCAAAAGGCTTGTCCCATTTCTTTATGTTAAAAGATAAGCAGAACTCTTCAAGGAGAGAATGGAAACAAAGTTCCCACACACTTAGAGGAAAGGAAATGCACACCTGGAAGATTTACTTAGCTTAGAGTCAGTGCAGGAATGTGGTGGAAATGAGGAATCAAAGCATGGTGGAGGTGGTCCATGTTGAGAAGGGTTTCTATGGTGGAGGTGGTCTGTGTTGAGAAGGGTCTCTATGGTAGAGGTGGTCTGTGTTGAGAGGGTCTCTATGGCGGAGGTGGTCTGCATTGAGAAGGGTTCTATGGCGTAGGTGGTCTGTGTGGAGAAGGGTCTCTATGGCAGAGGTGGTCTGTGTGGAGAAGGGTCTCTATGGCGGAGGTGGTCTGCATTGAGAAGGGTCTCTATAGTGGAGGTGGTCCATGTTGAGAAGGGTGTCTATGGTGGAGGTGGTCTGTGTTGAGAAGGGTGTCTATGGTGGAGGTGGTCTGCATTGAGAAGGGTCTCCATGGCAGAGGTGGTCCGTGTTGAGAAGGGTCTCTATGGCGGAGGTGGTCTGTGTTGAGAAGGGTGTCTATGGTGGAGGTGGTCTGTGTTGAGAAGGGTGTCTATGGTGGAGGTGGTCTGTGTTGAGAAGGGTCTCTATGGCGGAGGTGGTTTGTGTTGAGAAGGGTCTCTAAGGCTGAGGTGGTCTGTGTTGAGAAGGTTCTCTATGGTGGAGGTGGACTGCATTGAGAGGGGGGTCTCTAAGGCTGAGGTGGTCTGTGTTGAGAAGGGTCTCTATGGTGGAGGTGGTTCTAGTTGAGAAGGACATCTCTATGACATCTGAGCCTTGTTTGGTAAAACCCTCTAAGAAAGAGTTTGGATTTATTCCAAATTTAGTAGCATGATAAAAACCAATTTCTTGCATGTAGCATGAGAATCATTGTTACTTGTTCAGTCACTAGTGGTTGTAGATTTGGGACTCCATTTACAGCAAAGAAGAAGAATAGAAACCCCATAGTATCATGAGACATCATGCTGATTATTTACACAGCAAAAAGAGCAATGCTTTCCTTAGCTTTTCCACAAAAGATTTCAGAGACCTTTAACAATCTGTTCCTGTGCATGTGAACTATGATGGCCTTTCTTCTTTGGTAGCTCCAGACCAACCACAGTCCCTCAGTGGAAGACTTCTGGAGTTAGACACAAGTTCAAGGAAGGATGTTACATGCCATGGATCTTGTTAAAATGGCATATTGGGAAACAGACTCTCCCCAGTCACAGTCAGAACATGAGGAGTGCTGTAAAATACATTAGTAGGTCTTTGAGCTTCAGTTTCTTTAAGATGCACTCAGTGATTCTTTGGTGTCTATCAGTTGTAATGTGCTGGAAAACACAGGAGATGTTTAAGATCTGCAGATAAATAACAGGCCAAACTTTTCCTTCCACCAAAACTTAATTATCATGTCTAGAGACCAATATTTGCAACATACTAAAACATTCATGTTTTAATAAGGAGATATTTGATTAAAGGATAAATTATTTCACTAGAGTGTCCCTAGAACATCAAATGTTAGTCATAAATGTTTATCTACCATGAGTTTAATGGTTTCCCTGGAGACCACTTTAATGAGCTAAGGTAGTTCCTGGTGTGTTGTTTCTTTTATAGTGCATCAGAACCCTGAGATTATAATGACTTCCATCATGTCGGGTCATGTCCTCTGAAGCCTTGCAGAGATCCAGATGTTTTCCGTCCACCTGTGGGTTTGTGACCAGATCCCCCATATGGTTGTTTTCTTGTGTGTCTATTCTCTGGAATAATTATAGAACCATCTATATCACTGTAGTCTGGATTCTCTCAGTGGATGGTGATCAACACAGCTATTTGGGAATGCAAATTAAAGAACTGGGAACATATCATTTTCCAAATTAAAAGGAAAACCTTTGTTTCACCATATTGATTACCTGGTTGCTCAAGAATTCAATAACTATTGTTTTCATGGTAAATTATTCTAAGCCTATTCGCATATACCTTTATTACCAAGCATTTTTCCTGTTTGAAAAGATATAACAATGGTGACAAATTCTAAACTTAGTAGCTTTATGCTGAAAAATGTATATTAGAATGTATTCACAGGTTGATTATGGGTTTATTAAAACTCCTATTGCTGATTATGGTATCTCCCTATCTGCCCATTGGGTGTAATAGATGTTTAGATTCTGTCATTTCATAGCAGGGTCCTATTAGGTAAAATATATTGATGAAATTCTTGGGGGCTGGAGAGATGGCTAGTTAGGAGCACTGGCTGCTTTTACCCATATGGTGACTGATAATCAACTGTAACTCCAGTTCCAGAGAATTCAATGTCCCCTTTTGACCTCCATGGCAAACTGCACTCACGTGGTACACTTAACATACATGAGCATGTGTGTGCTTAACTCATAAAGTTAAAATAAAAAATTAATTAAAAATTCTTTCTTATGAGGTACCTAAATTGTCATAACATAGTGTTTGGTTATGGCTCTTTCTAGTGACTAGAACAACAAAGGTGCTGGGGTTCAGATGAATGGTCAGCCTTTGTAGTGAGTGATGAATAAATAATCTTATGACATTTTTCTACCCCTCTCTCTCCCTCTCCAACTCCCCCTACGTACACTAACCCTTCTCAATTTCTTGTACTATTCTTTGATTATAATTGTTACATATACATACATATACATATGTATGTGAAACACTGAGTCCATTTAGTGGTGCACATGTGTATAGAGCTGACCACGTGGAACTGGTAGACATATTAGGGAGCCTGGCCTGGGAGAGAACTGAGTCTCCTTATCTCAGCATCCATTAATTGCTTCTTCAGGTAGAACTGGAACCCTGTGACATTTGCCCCATCCATTTTGGTGTTTCTATTGGTGTGACGTTATGCCAGTCTTGTTAGGCAACCGTGTTGCAGCTTCCCTGTCACGTCTAGAACACGCTATCTAGCAGGAGATATTCTAGTCTTTGGCTTTAAAAAAACATTATATATTTATACTGAAGTTTTCTGCATTTCATACAGTACATTTAATCACATTTAGGCCTTTGCCCTATCAGCACCCCATCATAGCTCCACTCCAGATTCCATGCAGTCCGTCTCATATGTTAAGGCCCATTGAGTCAAGTTTGTGTCATCAGATGTCCCTTGGTGTGAGCCCATTCGCTAAAGCCTGGCCCACCTACCTAGAGTCACTCCCCTAAAGAGGACCTACTAGCTTTCCCTTACCCAGCAGTAATCAGCTGCCAGTAGTTCCTCAGCTAAGATCAGGAATTCTTACCCATTTCCAAAGTTCTATGTTTAGTTTTTGTCTTCGAGTTTGCATGAGTTTTATACATTCAGTCACCCATTGGAAGTCCAGTGAGCAAGTTCCCAGAAGCCTGGAAAACTCCATTTCCTTGCGGTCATCTACCGCCCCTGGCTCTTGCATTCTTTCCAACCCCTCTTCCACAGAGGCCCCTGAGCCCTGGGTGAGTGGGGTCCTATCCAGCGACATACATTCTGCAGTCTCTTATTCTCTACATTTCGCCCAGTTGTGCTTTGCTGTGCTAATGACCTTTTGTTGCATGGAGGAAGCCTCACTGGTGAGCATTGAGAGAAGCCTTAGTATTCTGTCCACTCTTCTGTTCAGCTATGTTCCATGAACCATAGGTGAGGTTGCATTGTAGACGTATCACTTAGAGCTGGCCATGTGACAGACACTTATTTGCTAATAAAACCACTGCTTTTTATTGATTTTTTTTACTATAAAATGTTACGTATCAGAAAGACTATTTTGGCCATTGGGTATCTTTTTTTCATTGACAAATCAAATCTTAAAATGTCATAAAAAGACAAATATTTCATGAACAATGTAAATTGAATTCAACAATTATAACAAAGCATATTAAAACATTTTCAGAGCCACATATAGATACAATCCCTGTATTTTCAATTCTACCTGCTTTCTTTTGGCTAGAAACAGGTTCAGAAATTATGGCAAAATATATGCATTCCATGGATACTGTTAGGGCTTCACCCTCTCTGCTACGAGTCTCTCTAGAGGTATCTGTGGAGTCTGTGTTCTTTGCTTCTCAACTGTGGTAGAACCAGATCTTTAATACTGAAAAACTTAATACAAAAACAGCATCCCAGAGCTGCAAAATGAGAATGTGCATTCCCACATGGAATCCAAAAGGTGATTCCTTAGACTTTAAGCTCTGGTCAGGTGAAATGTGCCTCAAAATTTCTTTAGCCGGGCATGGTGGCCCAGGCCTTTAATCTCAGCACTCAGGAGGCAGAGGCAGGTGGATCTCTGTGAGTTCAAGGGCAGCCTGATCTACAGAGTGAGTTCCAGGACAGCTGGGGCTACAGGGAGACCCTGTCTCAAAAATACCAAAAAAATTATATTTATTATATTTCTTTTTTTATTATTTATTCTTGTATGTGTATGAATGTACTGTCTGCATGTAGGTTTGTGCACCTGTGTCATACAATGCCTTGGAGGTCAGAAGAGGATGTCAGATTCCCCTGGAACTGGAGTCAAAGATGGTTCTCAGCCTCTATGTGGGTGCTGGGAATAGAAACTGGGTCCTCTGCAAGAGCAGTCAGCAGTGACTCTTAACCACTAGGCCATCTCTCCAGCCTCCCCCCCCAGTTATATTTCTTTAAGTTGCCTTTTTTGAAAAAAAAAAAGCCTATATTTTGTCCTATCATATCTCTAAGTCATTTTCTAACCATCCTTTTAATTTTTGATGACATTCTTGATCTCTCTAAACCAATGCTTCTTTTCTTTCTATTTTCTTTTCTATTAATGTATACAATACTGTGTGAATTGCAACATTCCCTAATGTATACATGCACAGTTGATCACACATGCTTATGTTTATCTGTGGTAAGCAAAACATATTTCTGTGTGATCAGGTTTTACAGTCTTCCAAACAGTGAGGAATAGAGGTTTGAGATTATCTTGTTTTTCTCAAATAGATCTTTGTACTGGAAACTTATTTTATATTCTCTTTACATTTCTAGTACTGTTCTACTTCCTTTCTAAAAATATTTTCATGTTTCCAATCCTCCAATATATACATTTATCTCATTTTCATTAACTTATTCCCTGTATTATTTCTCTCATTCTTTTTTATTAATTTTAATTGAATTTTTGAGAATTTCATACAATATATTTTGATCATATTTAGGTCCCCTCCTGTACCCCCCCTTACTAAAACCCTATCAAATTTCTAATATATATTAGAATACAGAAATATATATATATATATATTTTTTTTTTCAGGTTTATCTCCCCAAATGCTAAAAGTTTTGGATTTTATTTATTTATTTATTTATTTATTTATTTATGTCTTTTTGAGACAGGGTTTCCCTTTAGTTCTAGTTGGCCTGGAGCTCACTATGTATACCAGGTGGCCTTGAACTCACAGAGATCCGTCTGCCTCTGCCTCCGGCATGCTGGGATTAAAGACATGTGCCACCATGCCCAGCCCAAGACAGTTCTTAGCCACCATGTGGGTGCTGGGAATCGAACCTGGGTCCTCTGCAAGAGCAGTTGGTGCTCTTAACCGCTGAGCCGTCTCTCCAGCCCCTGGATTTTATTTTTACTTATGTCTCTCTGTGTGTCTGTAAGTGAATATGTGCATGTGTGGTGCCTGCAGAGGCCAGAAGAGGCTACCGGACTCACCTTGAGCTGGAGTTAAGGGTGGTTGAGATCCATTCAGTGTGGGTGCTGGGAATTGATCTCGGCTCTGAAAGACCAGCATACCTAGCACTCTTAAGCTGGAGTTAAGGGTGGTTGAGAGCCATTCAATGTGGGTGCTGGGAATGGATCTCAGCCCTGAAAGACCAGCATACTTAGCACTCTTTTAAGTTGCTGAGCCATGTCTTTAACCCCCAAATAGGCTTTGTAAAGACGGTTTGAATTCAACGATACTATAAGTTTGTTCTCTGAGAGAAATGAGACCTTGGATGACTTAGGTCCTCGAAGTGGAAAAATTCAGCAAGTGTTAATAAACAAGTCTCCTAGCTCATAATCAGAAGGAGCTATGAGTTCGAGTTGACACTGGAAGCTTATAAAACTCAACTCTATTAATATGTAATATTAGCGTGTCTGGTTTAAAATGGTTTACAACAAAGTCTCGAGTACTGAATTTATTCTCAGAAAATATTAAACAACGGTATTTTTTTTTTCCTTTTATCTTTCAGGTTCTTGCTCTATAGCCCAAGGTGGCTTCCAAACCACAGTCCTCTGGACTTACCCTTCAAGTTCTGGGATTATATACATGAGCTATCAAGTCTGACACAAAATTTTCTTGGTGCCAAACTCATATCCTATTGATCCACAGTCTGTAGCAAGTACATCCAGTTGTATCCAGTCTTCTTCCCACTGCATTTCTCCACACACTTACCAACATGTAATTTATACTTCATAAACTTAGGTGAGGAACTTGCAGGAATTTACAGAGAAACCGAGTGACTTGCCTAAGGAAGACAGAATGGTCTGTGGCAGCCAGCATGACTAACTGAATCCAGAGCCCAGGTTTATTACTTAAGCTTACATGACCTTCAGCAAATCACTTGGCCTCTTTTGTATCTTAAATAGTTCATCTGAAAAATGGGAATGAGTGCCTAACTCAGTTGTTTCGGTTTACATGAGCTCATCTCTAGGATGTGTTCAGCGCTGTACCCAGGATATATGTGCTCAGTACATGTTCCTTGTCTACAATGAATTAGCTGTGTGTCTGTGGGTAGCACGACTTTAGGCATTTTGTGACATTTATCATCATCTGTATTGCACAGTTGTTTATTGTTTAGTTTGTGTAGTAGTTACTTTTCTGTTGCTGTGATACCAGGATCAAAGCAGTTTAAAGAAGGAAGAATTTATTTGGCTTACGGTTCCAGGAGGGAGTCTATAGTGACAAGGGAGGCAGGGGGCAGGAGGTGACAGGAGCAAGGGATCGCGGCTTCAAGCAGGCATGGAAAGCAGATTGGGGGCGGGGAAGAGGGGAAAGAGGGAGAGAGGGAGGGGGGAGTAGAATCTGCAAGGCTTGAAGAGCTCTAACACCTGCCCCAGTGCCATGCCTTCTCCAGCAGGACCTCACCTCCTAAAGCCTCCTAAAACAGTGCCACCTCTGGGAACAGAATGTCCAAGTATTTGGGGCCATTCTCATTCAGACCACCACAGTCTTAGAATTAAAAATCCAAGACCAGGGAATATATCTGTTCTTAGCAGTCACATATTATGCACTGACTGACAATTGCTAGGTGATCAAGGGTGCTTTTTGTGATAACATTACTGAAATCACAATACCCGACGTGGGTGTTAAAAGGATTAGAAAAACAAATGCAAGAAAAGTGCTTAGTACTATGATGGGATCTCAAAACACTGTACTGGTTGTGTGTGTGTGTGTTTTTTTTTACTGTTGCTGTAACCAGAAACCTCAAAATTAAATAATGGTAGAGATGCAGCTGAGTTTCTTAAAATGGGCAGTGCTGATAACTAAATATATGCAAGGCAGAAAAACAGACTCCCGATATTAAAGTTTATTTTGTGAGGTAGTTTCATTGCTGATGCTACTGTCTGGGAACAAAATCTAAGAAATTCCAAATGGGGGCTGGAGAGATGGCCTAGCGGTTAAGAGCGCCGACCACTCTTGCAGAGGACCCGGGTTCGGTCCCCAGCACCCACATGGCGGCCGAGAACAGTCTGAAACTCCAACTCCAGGAGAACTCCAGTTCCAGGGGAATCCGACACCCTCTTCTGACCTCCGCGGCATTGCACGACACGGGTGCACAGACTTGCATGCAGACAGTACATTCATACACATACAGAAATAAATAAAAATTAAAAAAAAGAAATTCCAAATGGATCAGGGGCTGATTGTGAACCCCTTTCTATGTGCATGGCATTCCAACAGACAAGGCAGCCAACATCCGAAAGTAATGAAATAATGAAAAAACTATCTGAATTTCATCTTTGTTTTCTTGAAAAACAATTATAAGGTAGCCACAGAAGGGTAACATCTCTATGTGGCAGCAGATAGGTGGGTGCTCAGAGGTGGCTCCCCTCCTCAGGGACACTGGAACTTCAATTTACCCATGATCCCTGGCATCATTTTTTGAGGGGACCTCTGATTTGGATCTAAGCTTTTTTGGGATTGATGCAGTTGAAGGAATTTAGGATGTCTTTGTAGTAACAGTTTAGTCCATGTAAGCAACAGCTTGTTTCATTTCAGAAGAAAAGGCTTTTTCCTCTGTCTCTTCTCCCATCATCCACCTTGCTTGTGTTTTATGGAGCAGCTGACAGTGAGTGTCAAGAGAAATTTAAAATTATAGTTCATTTACTCTGGTTAAACATAAGCAAGAAAAAGCAATTACCAGAGTCAAATGATGGAATTAAAGATTCTTCTTGCAACCTGGTTAGGTATTTAGTGTTTGATGAGTACTGGGAAAGATAAATACAATTTCCAAGGAGGACTGTATCAATCTACAATCATGAGCGAAAGGGTTGGAACATGATTTTGATATCAAGCAAACGGTTTGCAAACAAAAATCAATCTTTTTCTAGGTGGTGAGCATGAGTTGAAGCTACACTGTACCTCTTTTTGTGTTTCTAAATTGGAAAATGTTTCTTTAGTGATGAATACATTTCTTGTAACAGCAACAGATTTTTTTTTTCTTCCTGCTAAGGAAATCTACTATAGGAGAAATGGAACATTAGGAGATACCATGCAGATGGTCTGTAGGGAATCTTATAACTCTAATTCCATATAAACAGAGTAAATGCAGTCTTCATAGGAGAATAAAATGTTAATTAGTTTAGTCACAGATTTACTACACATTAGCAGTTTAAATTTAGCATGTGGAAGTGTTCCTGATTATTTTGTTGACTAACCTGACACAGATGCCTGGTCTTTAACTCAACTCTAGTTGTCAATGTTCCTCACTCACAAAGCTCACTGAAGGATCACATATACCATTGTATTGTCACATCATATGATCATTCTATTGTCACTTATAACACATCAGTAAGAGTTAGTAACAAAGTAGTCAGGGGTTTGGGGTTTTGTTCTCAAACATCTGAAGGGATGATTTAGACCGTGGATCATAGATATTCTGCATTTCAGATTCAGGAGACAAACAAGGAAGGAATATGAAGAACATCAGAACACGACTGGAGGCAAACTTTTGTGTCAAGAACATCTTAAGGCACTGGGATGAGCTATTTCAGGGCACTGTGGAGTCTAAGGTATGAGAGAGACTGCAAGTGTGGAATGAGGAAGGATCATTTTGTTGCAAGGTTATAGAACAGACCAGACTACATTTCAGAAATGATCATACTGGAAAATTTCATTCTAATCTAAAGAATTTTCTCCTCTGTCATTCATAAGCACCAACACTACCGTTTCTGGCCAGTCCACTTCCTTTCCTCAATTCTGATAAAAATGACAATATAATAGTTATTACAGTCAACAAAGAATACAACAAAATAAAAAAAAACAGAAAAATGACTATATTTGGTATTTCTGTAAATCATTTGTATTGGCTCATTTGATCAAGTCTTATTTTAATGATCAAGATATTAGTCATTAATGGTTTTCTAAAGTTTCATTTTTAAAGTATTCTTTGAAAATAAACCAGAAGGCCTAAGATCCCCTTTTCACCACAGTTTTTTGAATCATGTCACACATCAGCTAGCACACTGGTGCCTTTGTATTATCTGAGAAGCAAAAGGTAGATCAAAATGATCCTGCAGCGTGTCCTTCAATTTAATAATAAGGCTCTGGTCGGCATGCCATTTAACCTCAAATGTGTATTAGCTGAAAGGACTGAGAATCTTTCAGTGAAATATCGATCATTTGTCATTCAAGTACTTTATACTTATAAAATATTATATTAAAAGAAGAATGTAACTCCGTTTTCATAGATAATTTTCACAAGATTACTTAATTATATCAGTGTGTTGATGACTGATAATTCCCAACATTCCTACAGCCATGCGCATGCTCACAACTTCCTCATAGCACTACACTTTCTTAAAATAAATACACTTCACTGAAGTTTTATTTGCCTTGGTATGTTTTGAAAAGGCATAGACATATTTTCTCTTTGTACAGTACTAAAATTTGTTTGAAATTTTTATTATACTTTTTTTTAATAGAGTCTCTCCTGTCCCAGCCCACCTGGAAGTCACAGTGTAGACCAGGGTGGCCTTGATCTCCCAGAGATCTGCCTGCCTCTGCCTGTTCCCAAAGGCTGGGATTAAAGGTGCATACCACCATGGATTATACTTGTATGTATTGTACATATGCTCATGTTTGTGAGTATATGTGAATATGCAAGCAGGAGTGCATGCTTCGGCACAAGTGTGGAGGTTAGAGGATAACAAGCCAGAGTTGCTTCTCTCCTTCCTTATCATGTAGGTCCTGTAGGGATTGAACTCAGGTCCTCAGGCTTGTCGGAAAGCCCATCGTTCTAGCTTCATTCTGTTGCTGTGATAAAAAGCAAGTTAACATGACTGAAAGTAACTTAGAGGAGGAAAGGGCTTATTTTGTCTTGCACTGCCAGGGCATAGTCCATTACTGAGGGAGGTCAGGGCAGGAACCTGAAGCAGGACTGCTTGCTGTTCCTTGCAGCCTTACCTCCAAGCAGGGAGCTCACTTACAGCCAAGGAAGAACATAGAAAGCATGAAGCAATGCTGCCTGATGGCTTACTTACCCACAGGCTCATGGTTATCCAGATTTCTTATACAGCTCAGTACCACCTGTCTAGGGGTTGGTGCTGCCCACGGTGGACAGGGCCCTCTGTATCAATTCAGAATCTGGACAGTCTCCCACAAACATGCCATGTCTCAGTCTGATGGAGGTAATTCCTCAAGGCTTTCCTCTCAGATGCGACTAGGCTGTGTCAGGTTGACAAAGCTAACCATGATACATCTTTAAGTGCTGAGTCATCCCATCAACCCTATACCAACTCTATGATTTGCTTTTAATACATCTATCTAAAGAAATTGTGTCTATGCATTTATAAGAGGAAAATGGCCATTTCCAATGATCAAACACCAATAGTTATTGAGAAACAAGTAAAAAAATTGTCATAAGACCCATCCTTCATGCAGTTTTCAGATGTCCAAAGCAAATTTAGCCTACTTAGAAGAATATATTTTAAATACTTTCTTATAAATGATACTCTATCAATTTATCACCAAGTTGGTATGCTAAAATAATGTACATGTGTTATCTAAGCATTCTAGAGCTGGAGGTCTGGATCTGGCCTCTCTAGGCTAAACCTGAGGTCAGCAAGTCTATGCTCCTTCTGAAGGTTCTCTGGCAAGCTCCACCTTGTGCATGCACAGGGCAGGCTGGAGGATTCAGTCCTTGCACCTTGAGGCCTGAGGCCACTTCCCACCTGGCTGTCAGGGGAAAGATGTGCCCAATTGTAGGACGGCCCCAATAGTCCTTGGCTCAGACCTTCCTCTCTAGTCTTCGAAGGTTCAGTAGTGTTGTATCTCTTGTTGCAAATTCCATCTCCTCTTTTCCATGACAACCCTCTGACTTACATTTGCTTTTAGTCTCTCACCTGGAGCCCAGCTGGGTAATATCATTTAGTTTTTCTGTTTTAAAGACTATAACTTTTTTTAAATCCATGTTTTATTGAAGCTCTGTGCATTTTATATGATTACATTACAAATAAAATCTAGACCCGTTATCCCCTCCCTACCCCCCACTCACCAGAGCTCATGCATTCTGCCAAACATGTTTTTCATCTTTTTCTCAGTCTCTCTCAAAATTCTCAATGTAGAAGTTCACTGTTTTGAGCAGAATTTCACTGTTTAAGTCAATTCATTGATGCAGTCTTTTCTGTTGTTATTGTTGTTGTTGTTATTCCTTCCAATATGCATCACTCCCAAATTCTCGGACAAAAGCTCAAGCAGCCCTGTACAAGAAATACTTACAACTAGGTAATTGGAGCTAGCATCCACAGATGAGGGATACCATTTGTCGTTTGTTTTTCTGGGACTGTGTTACTTTACTTAACATAATATCTTCTAGTTCCATCCATTTACCTGTAAAGTTCATGATGTCATCTTTTTTTTTTCTGTCTTTTCAAGACAGGGTCTCCCTGTAGCCCCAGCTGTCCTGGAACTCACTCTGTAGACCAGGCTGGCCTTGAACTCACGAAGATCCACCTGCCTCTGCCTCCCAAGTGCTAGGATTAAAGGTGTGTGCCACCACGCCCAGCTCAATGTCATCTTTCTTTCCTGCTGCATAGAACTCCATTGTGTAGATGTACCACATTTTCTCTATCCACTTGTCAGTTGAAGGCTATAACTTTATGATACTGTCAACACAGATTCTCTTACCAAGGGACCTAGCATATTTAAAGGGTCCAGAAATTAGAGCATGCGGACCTTTGGAAGCCATTAAATTATTTTCCTTAAAATTATTTAAAACATTGCACAGGACTATGGTTATTCTACTCCTCTAAGCCTACTTTTTCTTTAGGTTGGGATGAGGGAAATTAACCTGCTATGAAAAAGATAAAGTAATAAAGTCTGTTTCCTCTGAAAACACATCTGAATTGTGATTTTATTATTTAGAAAAGTGATAGTTCTTAAACAGAAGAAAACACTTCTAGTTTGAAACTTGCATGTTGGTTTTAAAAAGAAATATACATCCCTACACCTATCACCAAGAAAGACTGAAGAGTCAGGATAACCAGAGAGATGTCAGAATCAATTCTAACATGGTGGAGATATTTCAGGGGCAAGTATGTATGAAGCTCAGAAATTAAGCATTTACTTGAGCATCCATACGGAAGTGGGTCTTCATGGAGAGGTCGGATTGGTGGGATGGCCTGGAGAGTTATAGGGGGTGGAAATTTTCAGATGGAGGTATCTTCCAGGGCTACGACCTTGATTATTCTTTTGATTTTGGCTTTGTACTCTGCATTTCACTTTCCTTATTGTCACTTTACAATTACATGTTGGAAAATTGGTGAGACTGTATAAATATTACTGAATATTTTACACTTTAATGTATTAGAATCACACTTGCATATTTTGTATAAAGAGAATCTATTGACCTCAGTTACTGGAAGAGGCAACAGGAAGAATTTGGGAGAATATCTTGCAACTACTGAAACTCTGAAAGCTTTCGGTGTGGGCGTTCTGAGTACAGTGGAGGTTGATTTGCCAAATGGAGCTCTTAACCCAACTCTGTAAAAGGCATGGATCCAGGAAGTAGTGAATGAAGAGGAAGCAAGCGGTAGTTCATGAAGTGGCTATCTTCATGAAGATAGGAAATCTTCCCAACCTGATCAAACTGCTTAAAGTTCAGAGATTTTTCTGTACCTTGCCAATACCAACTCTCAGAGTGGGTGAGCACTGCCTTAATTCATAATTTCAATAACACAGGAAGTCATTATTCAAGTTTCATCTTGGGTTCAATAATTCAGAGTTTGACTTGGAACTATAAAGCATTTTAAGCTCTGCTTGCAGGCTTAAAGGTGTTCTATATGGACAGATGTTATTCAATATATACTGGCCTATACAAGTAGTTTGTTCATAATTCCAATACCAAAAGATAAAAAGGAGGTGCTGCAACTTATCCTTTGTGGCCACTACAGAGTATGCATGAAGTCCAGACACTGACATTTTCCCAAATTTTCAAAGCATGGTTTGTACTATCATCCCCCTGACTCCCATTCTCCATAATAGAAGTCAGGTGCCAGAACCCTAATGCAAACTCCTTGGAAATCCAGATGATGCTCTTTGTTTCTGTTATGGAAACATTTATATGGGACACAGGTTCAACTGTCCATGAAATGATGTACTAATCTCCAGAGTTCGCAATGTAATTTGGAGTTTATTTTCTTCTCCATGTGCATGCAATTGTGAAAGTAATTGCCACCCTGAAGGTATAGAAATGCTGACTGTCCCCCACATTGCAGACAGACACCGTCTGAACTATCACAGAGCCAGATACTCCCTTTGTGTATCAGGAGAAAAAGTCCAGGGCACCAGATTACTCGTCTACTGTATGCAGGCTTTCTGGAAGACATCCAACCTTACCTTGACAAGGATTCTTACTCTTCAGGAGCCATTCTGTTGTAAACAATTAACTCAGCTTCTAGGCTGAATAATATCATTGCTTTAGTACAATCTTCTAAGAAACAGTTCCCTTGTCTCTCAGTTTTTAAAAATATTTTGTTCGGGTCTGGAGAGATGGCCTAGTGGTTAAGAGCGCAGACTGCTCTTGCAGAGGACCCGGGTTTGATTCCCAGCATACACATGGCGGCTGAGAACCATTTTTTAACTCCAATTCCTGGGGAATCTGACACCTTCTTCTGTCGTCCTCAGCATCGCACAACATGGGTGCACAGATCTACATGCAGACAGTACATTCATACATATAAAAAAATAAATAAAATTAAAAAAACATTTTGTTCATTATTTTTAGTTTTTGTGTATGAGTATATTGCCTGAATATGTGTAAATGTACCTGTGTCCTGCAATGCTCATGGAGGGTGTTGGATCCCATGGAACTCGAGTTAAGGATGGTTGTTAGCTGCCATGTGGGTGCTGGGAATCAAACCCTGGTCCTCTGCAAGAGCAGTCAGTGCTCTTAGCCGCTGAGACATCTCTCCAGCCCTTTGTTTCTCAAATTTATAAATTCTGTTTGAGTGCCAAGATGTTTGAAATCTGCAAAGTGGACTAGCTTACAAACACAAAGGACTGATTGTAGGGTATAACCCTAGGGATTTACCAGATTCCCTGTCAGTCCTATGATGCTTTTCACATGACAGGGAGGCCTCCTCTACTGTATTCAGGAAGTCACTATACTAATCAATTGACGTTTATTTATTTGTATGCATATTCTCCCTGCCTCCCTCCCTCCCTTCCTCCCTCCCCCCTCTTTCTCCCCTCTCTCTGCACCTGTGTGGAGGCCAGAGGTAAATATTAGATGTCTCCACCTTGTGCTCTGAGTCTCACTCTCGATGAACTTGGAGCTCACTGATTCACCTAGACTGGTTGGCAGCCCAGCCCCAGGGACCCTCACATCTCTGCCTTCCAGCAGAGAAGGCTTGCACTATTACACCTATTTTTTAAGGCATCAGTGCTGAGATCTGAATTTAGGGCCTCACTCTTGAGAAGCAAGCACTTTACTGACTGACACATCTCTCTAGCCCTCCTGGAACTATTTCTAGAAGTTAAAATTAAATGGATTAAAAGAGACTACCTACCTACCTTCATTTTTCAGTGACTCTATTGCATTATTGTATTACTAAATTGTAAAAATATTCTCTAATAATAGTCTTTCCTCATTTTTCAAATTACCAGGTGAGAAATCAACTTCTACTTAACTGCCCTACACTGCAGAGCTCCTGGGGACTCTGAGTGTAAAAACCTATTTAGAGTCTTTAGATATCTCTGTTTTTCCTTCTGAACAATTTTAACTTCTAAACACTCTTCAAGGAATTGAACAAACATATAAGGGAAGCTCCTTATTCTCCCCAGTATCTGACACAGTGTAAAGATCATTAGTGGAGCTCAATAAATGCTTAGACATGCATTGGTTGACTGCCAGGTGTCTGCTTTGTGACTCATTTTTAGTATTGCCAATGCTGAAAGGTCATTATCAAAATCATCATAGACCCCATTTATCTATTTACAACACAGTACTACTGCTACAGAAAATTCAGCAGCGAAGTCTCAGATTGTAAGTTAAGTGAATGGATTTTGACTGGCAGAGCAGCCAGGAGAGGAATTCATGTAGAAATTTGTAATTAAATTTGTTGAATTTACATATAACACGGCACTTCGTTATGAGAATAATTTGTTTGTCTTGATGGATATTTTTATTGGATGTTTGTGCATTTAATAGATCTTAATCATATTTAGAACTCCTCCCCCACTTATATTCCCATGGCCTGCCCACAGGATTTCATGCATTCTACATTCTATCATATATGATGTCAAGGCCTGTCTAATCAAGTTTGTGTCTCCAGATGTTCCTCAGTGTGAGTTCATCCACTGGAGCCTGGTCAGCCTATCTAGATTGACTCCCTTCAAGAAGATCTCTCCATCACCCAGCAATGATCAGCTGCCGATTGTTCCTAGGTTAAGGTTGGAGCCTCCTGCCCACTTCCCCAGCTTTATGCTGGTTTTTGTCAGACAGAGTTTGCATGGGTCTTGTGTATGCTGTCTTCATTGCTGTAAGTTCATATGAGCAAGTTCCCAGAAGCTTAGAAAACTGTTTCCTTATGGTTCTGCACCATCTCTGCCTCCTACAGTTTTTCTGTGCCATGTTCAACAACTGTCCCTGAGCTCTGGGTGGGTGAGGTTTAGTATGAGTCCCATCTAGAGACATGCACTCTGTAGTCGCTTATTCTCTACGCTTTGGCCAGTTGGGGCCTTCTGTGTGCTCCGTATTTTGTTTTACATAAAGTGATTTTCTGGTGAGAGTTGAGGGATGCGTTAGTATTTTCTCCACCCCCATGTTCCAGTAACTTCCCCGAGCCTTAGGTATAGAGGTTCCATTAGATGTGACACTTATGGCTGGGAATCTTATGAGCATGTATTGTCTGTGTGTGAACAGTTGTAGGACTCTGTAATAGTCTCCACTTGTTGCAAAAACAAGCTTCCTTGATGAGTGGTGATTGGCATAACTTGTCTGTAAATATAATAATACACATTTAGTATACAGCAAGAAATTACATTTCATTGGTTTTCTCTAGGCTCTAAGAGCTCTCTAGCCATATCTATCTGGCTGTTTACCGGGCTCAACATGCGTTCCCTCCCACTGAGCAGGCTTTAAGTCCCGTTAGCTGTTGATTACCCCAAGATAAAAGTGCTGCTCCTGTGCTGCTATTGTTTGCTGTGAGATTATTGTGGTTATTAGGCTTTAAAGCTTGGGTTTAGCCACTTGCGTAGTATAGTCTAGAATTATGAGAGCTAGCCTTCAGGGAGAAGGCTTCTAGGTCAGTTTCAGCTCCAATGCTCCAAGTCTGCTGTTTGAAGCACATCCTGTCCACAGCAATAGGAAATAATCATGGGGTGTGGCAATAGCTTGTGTTATTTTGGGAGTCTCTTGAACTATCCTGACCAACAACTTGAAAGGAAGCTTTCCCTGTCTGGCACTGTGATTCTCATTACAAGAATAATTTGAACCATTTTACAGCAAAAAATAGGTTATAATGTAAAGCTATGATATGTGAACTAATAAAAGAAATGGATGGTTGGTAAGAGACAGAAGGTAAATTGTGAGAGCTTGTGTTTCCATCTTGGCAAGGATGGAATTCCTTCAGGCAAGAATATTCCACCTCAGTACCACTTGGCTGGATGGTTGCTAGTTTTCTAGAGCTTCCTTGTCTGTGCTAAATGCTTAGCAACATCCTTGGTCTCTAACTGCCAGATGCCAGCAGCCCCTCCCTCCTTCTCCTCCCATTGCCAGATGAAAAATCCCTGCTGATACCCCTACCCTTGCCACTACTCCACATGAGAAATACCTCTGTCTAGTTCCTTTTAAACTATTATATTATACTGTAGACTAGATAATTTATAAGCAATACAGCACATATTGCACAAGGTTCTAGAAGCTGGGAAATTGATTGAGGGGCTGGAAGACTTGGTGGAACAATCCATCTGATTGATAGAGATGATACCTTCTGAGATTTCACAAGGTGAAGGGTAGAAAAGGCAAATCAGCTGCATGCCACTTTTTAAAAACTTATCAGCCAGGCTTGGTGGCCCATGCCTTTAATCCTAGCACTTGGGAGGCAGAGGCAGGTAGATCTTTGTGAGTTCAAGGCCAGCCTGGTCTACAGAGAGAATTCCAGGACAGCTGGGGCTACAGGAAGACCCTATCTCAAAAATACAAAAAAAAAAAAATACTTATGTGTAAGGGTACTAATCTCATGAATAAGGACAGAATCCCTATGACTTGGCTCCTTCCCTAAAGGCCCTACTTTTTAATGCCATTACCAAAGGGTTAGCTCTCCTCATGGACTTGGAATATTGCCTTATGTACATCGTATGTAACATGACTTTCTTTGTAAGGACAAAGAAAGTACTACCTGGCTCTGTGGTGTGGGTTGTATGGGGAAGAACACAAGTATTTACTGACTCTTTTTTTTTTTTTACTACAAATCTCAATAAAATGTGGATGATTTGAATGGATGGTTTTCTATGAACCAGCTCTGAAGCCGGCACTGACTGCATGACCTGCTATTTCCGAGACATGAGTAGTATTGCTATCTTTACTTTTTAACCAAATAAACAGACATTACAGTTTGCCCAGCATCATGCAGTAATGTAAGCGATGAGCTGACAGCAGCTACTCTAAAGTATCAGGAAGTCTTGTGAAAAGATGAGGTGTATGCCACTTGGCTGACTTGTGCATGGTTCCTACATAAAAGTAGAGAGGCTAGGAAGGGCAATTAACAGCTCTGAAAGAGGCTCCCTAGTGTAGTCTGGTCTGGAGAAGCAGCTGAGCGACAGTTGTCTGTGCTTTATGGTGGTCGTAGCTGCTAACAACACTGACTCAGAGGAGCAGGGAGGAGTCGCCCCTGACTTTCATAAGATGTGTTTACATGGTGGTCAAAGCCCGAACAGTGACTGGACTTCCCATTTGAAATAATCTGACTTCTTTTTATTTCAATAAGCTGCTAAGGGGAAAATGGGAAAAGTTGGAGATGGAAGAGAGCCAGCTTTAATGCCAGACCTGAAGCCTAGAGCTGTGGAGATTTAAAGCTCTTTGATCTTTGAAAACAGGTGCTAAGGTATTAATTTCCCATGTAATACAGAAGCATATACATTTGTAGATGTGTTAAAAGAATTACACACATAAGTATAGAGTACTTATAAAAACACTAGGTTATTTGCTGGGGAGATGGCTCAACAGTTAAGAACACTGACTCTGCTCTTGCAGAGGACCTGGGTTCAATTCCCAGCACCCACATGGCAGCTAACAGCTGTTCCAGGGGGATCAGATGCCCTCTTCTGACCTCTGTAAGCATTACACAACATGGGTACACTTACATACATGTAAGCAATATATTCATACACATAAAAATAATAAAATTTAAAAAATACTAGGTTATAAAAATATTTCAAATTGTATTTAGCACTTAAAAAAAATAAGTGATGAGGTTGGAGAGAGTTAGAGCCTTGGTAGTTAAGGGCTTTGCTGCTCTTTCAGAGGACAGAACTTGTATGCCCATCACTCAGTTTCCAAGGCTCATGACTACCTATAGGTCCATCCAGTTCCAGGGGATCCAGCACCTTCTAACTTCTGCTGCACCTTCAAGCATTTGCACATAAACATACAGACACAGACACTCAGAGATACAGACACACCAGACATGGACACATACAACATAAAAATAAAATAAATCTTTAAAACTGTTAAAAAAATAAATGTTATGCCAGGCGTGGTGGCATGTGCCTTTAATTCTAGCACTTGGGAGGTGGAGGCAGGTGGAACTTTGTGAGTTCAAAGCCAGCCTGGTCTACAGAGTGAGTTCCAGGACAGCTGGGACTACAGGGAGACCCTGTCTCGAAAAGACCAAAAAAAAAAAAAAAAAGTTATTTGCTATGTATTTTGGGCAATATTTGGAATTGAATGTAATAAAAAGATAGCTGTGGTAAAATAACCACTTACCATTCACCCAGGAAAACATATATTCACCAGAATTTAAACATTCCCCATATCTGTACCTTTTTAAGTAGGTTTTTTAAAAATTTCTTCTCCTAGGGAAACGTGCAATAATGAACACGTTTGCATCCATGTGCAAGCAATTCTGTAGGATATGCAGTTTTAAGTGGAATCCCAGAATCAAATGGAATGCATATTTAATTTTTTTTTTATTATTTATTTTTGTATGTGTATGAATGTATTGTCTGCATGCAGGTCTGTGCACCCGTGTCGTGCAATGCCGCGGAGGTCAGAAGAGGGTCTCGGATTCCCCTGGAACTGGAGTTCTCCTGGAATTGGAGTTACAGACGGTTCTTAGCCGCCATGTGGGTGCTGGGGATCGA
>VZQC01010984.1:1993987-2041418 GCA_009823505.1 Rhizomys pruinosus | reverse complement strand
GGGGGGGGGCATTGGGTGGCTGCTGGGTACATAAAAACCATGTGTGCTGAACCCTGAGGGTGCCGAGGGAAGGGGAAAGGGGTGTCTTGTGAATTGGGTCTTCACAGAGACCCAGGTGATGGCCCTGTCTACCAGTATAGGGACAATGAAGTTTGAGAACATTAAGGAGACAGAAAAACCCTGAGAACTTAATTCTATGGGCAGGTGACTAAAGGGTGGTACAGAGGCTTAACTCAGTCATTTGACAGTATTTTTACATCATTAGGAAATATTTATTTATTTAATTTATTGTGCTGCTGAGAGTTGAGCCTAGGGGTATTTTAGTCTATCTCTAAATTGTATTGTCTCTTTTTTTACTCTCTATTTTGGTACAAGCTCTCACTAAGTTTCTAAGGCAGGGCTTGAACTTATACTATTCCTGCCTCACCCTCCCTGGTACCTTTATTTAAATTTTTATTTTTTCCATGCATGAGTGGTTTGCCAGCATATATGTAAGTGTACCCGTGCATGCGGTGCCTACAGATCCCAGAAGTAGGATGTCAGATCTCCTGAAACTAGATTTTATAATGCCCTGCCATATTTCAAAATACTGTTATAGCAGTATCAGAAACAAAAGAAACAATCATGGGGCTGAGGAGATGGCTCAGCAGCTTAAGTGCTTGTAGTGTTACCTAGTTTGCTTTTAGTTGCTGTTTTTGCTAGTGTAAGGACAGAATTTGGATCCTAGTATCCATCTAAATACTCGGTGGGCTACAAGTAGAAACAAGATTCCTAGAGGAGTCCTAGAACTCAGCTCCAGGTTCAGCAGAAGATCCTACCTCAGGAAATAAAGTAGAGACACTCAACATCTCTCTCTGTCTCTGTCTCTGTCTGTCTGTGTCTCTGTGTCTCTGTCTCTGTGTCTCTGTCTCTCTCTCTTTCACTCACACACACACCACACACTAGGCATAAGCAAAAATAAATAAGCAAAAGCATGCCCCCACCTCCAGGCAGTGAGGGAACTGGCCATCTGGAGTACTGAAAAATGTATCCATTTTGTCTTTTTAATATTTTCCTGAAATTCATGTTACCTCAAACACTCATGTCTAAGGTATGGAAATTCGATGCACAGAACCAAAATGTCCCCATACAGAGTCAGCTTGCCAGAGTCTTAACCTGCTTTGCCCTTTCAGAATTTCTTTTTTTTTCTAAATAAAGATTGTTGGGGTGCCTTCACAAAATCAAGCCAGTCAACAGTCTGACTCAAAGGGAGAGGGACTTATGAGCCCCTACCTCTAACTGAGGAGCTATTGACAGTTGATGGCTTCTGAGGGAAGAAGAGGCAGGTTTTTTTTTTTGTTTGTTTGTTTTGTTTTGTTTTTTTGAGGCAGGGTCTCCCTTTGGCCCCAGCTGGTCTGTAGCTCAATAGGTAGACCAGGCTAGCCTTCAACTCCCAGAGATCTGCCTGCCTCTGCCTCCCGAGTGCTGGGATTAAAGGCGTGTGGTGCCACACTCAGCCTGAGGCAGGTTTATTTTTTAAGGGTGTGGCCCCTAATAGTCAACCACACTCCACTACATGGCCCCACACCCAGGAGTATATAGTCAGTACAAGTTGAACTCAGTGGGTTATTTTATTAAAAGATACAAACTTGGGAGGGGTGTAAATGTGAGGATGGATCTGGGAGGAGTTTAGAGAAGGAATAGAGATAAATATAATCAACAAATACATTGTATGAAGTTCTCAAAGATTAATAAAAATATTAAAAAATTTTAAGACAAGGTCTCAAGTGTCCTAGGCTGGCCACAAAGTCCCTATGTAGTTGAAGATAATCTTTAACTCCTGGTCCTCCTGCCTCTAAGAGCTGGGTTACAGGTGTGTGCCACCACACCTGGTTTATTCAGTGCTAGAGATGGAACCCCGGGCTTCATACAAGCATATGTATTGTTTCAGGGGGTGACAGATTTCTGTAGAACCTCCCCTTCTGCTGACTCAAAAACCTCTGACAAAGATGAATCTGTCCTCAGAGGGAGAGATGAATTCTGACATCAGAAATGGCAGGCCTGGATATGAGGAATGGGATCTGATTCAGCTTTGTGCCCCTTGTCAAGAAAATGTCCAAAGAGCAGGTGGGCATCCCTGCTTTGTCCATGGCGATGGCACAGGCCCTGTGAACTGTCACTTAAGAACAGAGTATATATATCATGAATATGGCTCTAAGGTGGCCTCATGTGACCTAAAGTGTACCTGTCAGGGACTTAATCAGGATAAGGTGGTGGTGGTGGTGGTGGTGGTAACAACGACAGGACCTAATCAGGATCAAATAATGATGATGGTGGTGGTGATGGTGGTGGTAATAGTGATGTTGATGGTGGGGTGGTGGTGGTAATGGTGATGGTGTGTATACTCAGGTGCATGTGGAGGCTAGGGATTAGCTTTGGATGTGGTCTCTCAGGAGCCACCTACCTTGGTTTGAGATGGTCTCGCACTGAACCTGGAGCTTGCCAAGTAGGCTAGTCTGGCTGTGAGCCCTTGAGTCAGATCTTCCAGTCTCTTTCTTGCCAGTGCTGGGTTTTTTTTAAGTGAGTACCACCACGCCTGGCTTTTATGTGAGTTCTGGGAATTGAACTCAGGTCCTCATGCACATCAAACACTTTCCCAACTGAACCATCTCCTCAGCCAAAGACTTAGTTGTTTAGTTGTTTAATTTTATCTCAGGAGCTTTGAAATCTTAGATTTCCCAGGGGTTCTCCTTCCTCACCCTTGCAGCAGGGAAGATACCACAGTGATTCAAATGTTAGGTGTTCTCACAAAACTCAGACCCTTCTCTTCAGAAGTATCTTCTGAGTCCAGGAACAAAGGCTGGTACTTGACTATCAGTGGGATTTCAGTGGAAGAAAGCCTGGTACCTGGCTTTATTGGAGTGGTCTAAGTGCTGGAGAGGGACACATACCACATCTAGGGATATTCAGTGGCCATCCCCTACTGGCCTGAGGCTGCCCCTCCTTGGTTGTGAATCTCACTTGCCATACTTTTACTCTGTGACTTCGTGCCCTGTTTCTTTTTGTTTACATTGTGTGTGTGTGTGTGTGTGTGTGTGTGTGTGTGTGTGTGTGCCTGTATTTGGGTGGGCATGAACTTATATATAGAGATAGGTCAGAGGACAAATTGTGTGAGTTGCTTTCTTCTTCCACCATCTGGGGCCCCAGGATCAAACTAGGGTAGTCAGCCCTGGCAGCAAGCCCTAATTAGCAGTCCTGCTGGCCCTACCTGGGGTTGTAATCTGAAAAACAATTTGATGGCTACCTTATTTTGAGACATAGAGCAGACTGGCCCCTGAGTGGGAAAGGTTAGCAATGGTGAGCCATGTGATGTGAGCTTGGCAGGCATGTGGGTCTGGTCACCTGGAGGAAGCGGAGGTCCAGGATATTCCACCTACCATTATAGTAGAGGAAGGCTGGGCATTCAGGCATGCATTTGTGTGTTTGAGAAGCTTTGAAGGCTTACTTTGTGGACAGACAGGGTCATCTGGTCCAGATGCCAGTTACTTTGGGTCCAGATGGGCCCCTGCTTACAAAGTATCTCCAGAGCCTGACAGGGGCAGGCCAGAAAGCAGATCTGTACTTTTTAAAACAAACCCTTTGCTATTATGTTAATTATAATCTAATACAAATAAATGCTATCATAATGTGACCAGGAGCTGATGGCACTATAGTGCCCGGTGTATCTTTGGCCAGTTTCATCCAATAAAACATTAAGGACTATCCTATCTACTCTTTGCCACTTACATTCTTGATCTGGCGGCTTGGAAGCCATTGCTGATCTTATTGACGCAAGGTCTCTAATACATATTTTTTAATTTTCAGAGTTTTGTAAGGGCATTTCCATGTGTTTATATTGTACTTCGAGCATGTTTCCCCCATGCCTTTCCACCTCCCCCATCCCCCCTCCCACTCCCATTAGTCTTGTTTCTGTTTCAGAGAGTTTCACTTCTACTTTCCTGTCATCAGTACATATACAATTTTATGTATTTGTGTATAAGACTCACAAATTAGAGAAAACGGAGTAGTTGTCTTTCTGAGAGTCATTTGATTCTCTTCATGATGACAGCTTTACAGTTTTTTGTTTCATTTGTAGAAATATGGGCAATTTTGAGTGTGACTGTGTGTGTGTGTGCATGTGTGTGTGTGTGTGTGTGTATCTGTTTATGTCTGTGTCTGTGTATGTGCCTATGTGTTGAAGAAGGTGTTAAATGTCACTGTTTTGTCTGTGGGATATCCACTTTTCTTAGTACCATTTTAAAAAAATACTCCTTCCACAGGTTTCTGTTGGCTCACTACTTGGTTTTCGTTCTCTTTTTTTTTTTTTTTGTTTTTTTTTTTGAAATTTCCAGCTTCCTATTTCTTTTTTTTCTTTCTATTCTTTAGTTTCTTCCTTGTTTGTCTTTTTTTTCTCCGTCCCTCGTTTTTATTGATGCTGTTTGCATTTCATACATTTTTTTTTCCAATTCAGTTCAAGCTTATTTCCCTTTGCCTTTTCCCACCCCACCCCCCCCACAAGCCCAGATCATGCATTCTGCCTAACTGTCCCCTGCATCTTTCTCTCAGTTTTTTTTTTTCATTTTGAAGCTATAATGATAAATCCATAGTACAGCATCCTTCATTGGCCCAAAACCCTATCTTCTGCGGCTGGTTTGCCCAAACACACTACCGCCCCACCATCCATGGGGGTACAGGTTGTTATTGTCTCCCCTCAATGAAGTTGATCACATGAGTGTCCAAGATCAATTGCGGGAGTTTTTTCCACCCTTCACCCCCCATCGCAAGCCACTTCCCATTTCTATCCACCCCCATCCTCCAGCAGTTTGTTCCATAGGCTTAGAAAAGGGGCACAGGTGGACTTACGACGGTACAACAGCGTCCACTCTATCTGGAGCTGTTGACTTGGACTCTGGCCCTTCTGGGGCTGTTTCCTTTCATGGGCTGACCACTTGCCCAGGACTCCCCTTTCCGCGCTCCTGGGCCTGGTGGTTCTGGGCGGACTCCTCCTCCTTGGTTTTCCCGGTTGTACTTTTTCAATTACCGTCTATCCACCGGTCTCTCCCTGGTGCGGCTGTGGGGCCCACCGGCCCTCCTTCCTCCCCTTTTGGTGGCCTCCAATTTAATTTCACCTTCTCTGCCCCCCCGTACTGGCGGTCCCTGTCACCGCTCCCAGTAGAGCTCTCTCTGCCCTCTCCCCCTCTCGCTGTCCTGCTGCCGCACCCAAGTAGCCCCTAGCTCAAGCGCCCCCTTCCTGTTCAGCCCCAATCGGCACATGGAACAAGAAATTCTATGTAGGAATGAAATTTGTTTCCAAATGTAGTTAAATTCTTTGATGCCAGGGTTAGATAAGTACTGTGAAGGATATTCATATTATGATGTATTAAATAAATCTCATTGAGATCAAAGAAGTTTGCAACCCCCAAAGTATGAATATAAATTGGGCAGAAATCTAGAAATGAAAAACTACCTATGGCCCACATTTATAAGAATAATAGAAACAGGAATTCTTGAAGTAGAGTATATAATAAACAACAATTTCTGTTGAAATTTTAGTTCTGTGGTGAAGATTATTTAAACAAACCACAAACGAAAACAACCACTTTTAAACAAACCAACAACGTAAGTAAACCAACCCCCCTAAAGTAAAATTAATACAAATATTTTATTCGCACCTTAATAATTAAAATATTAACAACTTATGCACTTTCAAACACCCAACCCCAAAAGACCAAACAACAAAACCATGACCACCACCCAACCACAACGTAAACCCCAACCACTTTTTATTCAAAAGAATTTATTTTACCATAACTAAATTTAATATAAACTCAATAAGGTAAATTTAAAAAATTTATCTATACATACTTTGTAAAATACTTTCTCAATAACTCTTTTTTAAAAAACCGTTATTTTTATATACTTTCTTTTCCCCACAAACCAACCCAAACCAAACCCTGTAGTCCGCTCACACTCTTTCCTTGTTGTTGGGCCCTGCACAGCACAACAGCGGCTGTTGTGTGGTGTGCGGGTGGTGGGTGCGTGTGTGTTGTGCTGTGTGTGCGTGTGGTGTGCGGGTGTGTGTGCGTGTGTGGCGTGTGTGTGGTGCAGTGTGTGTGTGGTGCGTGGTGTGCGTGTGTGTGTGGTGGTGTGTGGGTGTGTGTTGCCCTGTTTGCCTGGCAAGCCCTCTAAACAGAAAGTACTTTGTTGGAGATCCAGTTTTTGCCCAGATTCTGTCTCAGATATATGGGGTTTGAGGACTTAGATATTTAAACGTTCCATATGGTGCATCTTCCACAAATTTGGTTTTCAAGGCTGTCAACACAGATCCTCATGCATCTGAGTTCCTTGGTGCTTATAAGGGGGCTGTTGTTCCACCTTCGCTGTAATTACCCCCTGTATCACCATTACTTTGGGCTTTGGTCTCACAAAGTTCTCTCTCCTTTTTGCCTGTCCGACGTACTCACCGGTAGCCCTCTCTTTCCCCTCTCGGCTCTTACTACTTACACATCCCGTTTGTTTCCCACGTTCCACTCACCGACCGTCACACCAACACAGCATGGGACCTTGCTAAATCTGTGCCTTGATTCCCCCCTAAAGGTAGATATAATACACTGCGTTTTTTGAGACTCAGGGTCAACAGAATAAGAAATCGAAAATTAAAAAAGGGGATAAATTAGATATGAAACTTCTTGTAAAAAACCGTACAGATCCAAATCTTAAAACTAATATGGGAAAGGATTTTTATGTTCCACAGGCCAGAGTATCACCACTTAATGGCTGAGAAAGAAAATGCAGCTTTGAGTGAGTAGGAATGTACTAGAAAGTGCCAGCAGAAGGATTGACTCCTCTTGCAGTGAAAGGGAAGAAATGCCTCAGAGTGCTGCAGACATCATCCCCCTCTGGATCCTACAGTAACAACGATTTTTAATGAATCCTAGTGAAGCGTATCTTCTAGATGCTGCAAAATTTTAATATGAAAGACTTTCTTAACTCCCCCCATTAACTAAGGAGAAAATGAGGATGATGAGGCTTCCTAGCAGCTTTAGATTGGAACCAGCTGTTATTGAAGTGTTCTCTTGTAAAATAGGTAAAACTGCTTTCTTTAAAATTGACTAATGGACATAGAACTGTGAAAGGATTATTCTCTATTCAGAACAAAAATTAATGCTAAAGTCTCCCTTAAGCAGAGCCACTAGCAACAAAATACAGGAGCGCTGACATCAACAATGTTTATTCTATTCTACCAAGGGATGTTGGCCAGGGGATCCAAGCCTCCACAAAAGTTAAAGGCTCCTCGCCTCTAAACTGGGGATATCTGCAGGGAGAGAGGTGATAAGGCCCGGCTGTTGAAGACCTGATGTGGGCATGAAAAATGTTATGAAACTTCATTTGCTAGTTTACAACTGGCCTCTGAAATGTTAGTGTTACCAAAGGCCACTTAAACCAATAAAGGCAAATATAGTCTCCTTGAGTCAAGCAAGGACTCATCCGGCAGCACCAGCTACACCTCATCTGCCTGGAAATAACTGTGCAGCAGAGGCAGGCCATATGTCTGTTTATCCCAAATCTAAGTGGCTATGGAGCTCTCCTTGGAGAATAAAAGCACTCTTGATGCCACAAGCTTACATCCTCTAATGCTTAAGAGATGTTATAAACCGACATGAAGACCCTGTCATATTTAACAGGGAAGAAATGTAATTCATGGATTACATACCATCCAACATCTGTGGCCTATACCAAAGTAACCTAACCCATAACAATTAGTAATGTTTAAATACCTTTATATCTAATTGATTGTGCTTCATTAGTAGGATCAAAAGTCTATATATTATACTCTTTAAATACCTATATAGCTAATTGCATGGCCTCATTAGTAGGATGGAAAGGTTTTGCCTGGACAAAAGCTGTCAGCCCATGAAAGAAAAAAACAGCCAGAATTGACTAGAGACCAAGACAAAAACTTCCAGAGAAAGTAACTGTTTTTGCTTCTCATCCACCTGTGCCCCCCTTTTCTAAGCCTAGGGAAACAATCTGGCGGATAGGGGGAGAGTAGAATGTAAGGGCTGTGGATTGGGGTGAATCGTGAAACTACAACAACAGATAGACTGGACCTCATTTGATCAACTTGATTGACCATAAAAGCCCCCCCCCCCGCTGGCTGTTGGGACCCATGGGCTGTATGGGTTTTTGGGCTGCACATTGGTTTTTAGCTAAGGTGAGTGTACTCACAGTTTATCAATTATTGTTTAAAAAAATGAAAACAAAACAAAAAAGCAGAGAAAGATGCAGAAAACTTATGGCAGAATGCATGATCTGGGATGGGTAGGGGTGGGGTGGGGGGAAGGGAAGGGGATATATGCCTGAACTGAATTGGAAAATGATGTATGAAATACACAAAGCATCAATAAAAAAAAAAAAGAAAGTACTTGTTGGAAGCAACAATGATTATCTCATTTATGTTGTAAACAATAGAGATTAAATTGATAACATTTGTTTGTGGTTGTGTGTATTCCATCACAGGTAAATTGTAAGAGTATCTTGTCTTGAATACACTGCTAGAAAGTATATTCTAGACATGATAGGGAAACTACATCCATGAAATTTCAACAATGTGGCTCTATAAACAAGATCTGTGTAATGGAAACAGCAGTTGACATGCCAGTGTAGACCAGGGAAATTTCAAAAGCTCTCCTCTCTAGATGAAGAGACACAGGTGATCGATGGCTACGGGGGGACGGAAAATCAGTTTACCCCAGGGATGATAGATTATTCAGTGGTAGCCCCAGACATATGTACATGTGAGCACCACTAAATGGACTGATTCAGTACATCATACTTATATAGGTTGATATGTATGTATGTATGTGTAACAATATTAATCAAGAGAGAGATCATGAAACTGAGAGGGAGTGGGAAAGAGTGTAGGGGTAGCTTGGAATGGGGAGAGGGCAGAGTGGAATGCTCCAAATTTTGTTTTGAAAAATTCAAAAATTATAAAAGAGAAGTATGGTGGTGCATACCATTTGGGGAGGCAGAAGCATATCACAGTGAGACTGAGTCCAGCCAAACATTGTCCACATGGTAAGTTCCAGGCCAGCTGGGGTTACAGAGTGAGTGCCTAATGCAAACAGCAGTCAACAGCAACAAAATGGTAGGGCCATAGAATACTAATGTCTTCCCTTTTTAAATTAAAAATACCAGGAAGAGCTGGAGGATACCTGGGTTCAAGGGCATACAGACATCTACTTTGAACACAGACTCCTGTCTGTTTGATACTCCATCTCTACTTAACCAAGTCATTCCATACATTCGGGTGAAATTCTGAAATTCTTGCCAGATGCTGGTCAGAGAGGCTGTGCTAGAACATGCAGAAAAGCACGGGGAAGCGGGGAAAATTAAGGCTTTTTTTTTTTTTTTTGCCTCCCTTTGCCCCTGAGTCATTTGCCTTCACCAAGCTGCTCTGAGTATTTGCAGTCAGTGTCACCCACAGTTAAAATGAATCCTGAACTTCATTGTCAAAACAAATAGGAAGTTACTGATAACTTGGTCCTTTTCTCACCTCCTGCAAATCTTTATTGGGACAAATAAGCACGAGAATAACTAATATTTCTTCTTAGCTGAGTTATGGCTTTGTAAAGTGATTTTAATTTCAATTCAGTTTCTAGGGCAATTAAAAACAAAAATAGGGAAAGGTCAAAGGGGATGGAGTTTTGGGAAGTAAAACAAAATGAAAACTAAAACACTGTGCAGACTTATCGAAATTGGTCTAGTAAAATAGGACAATCTGGCCAGGCATGGTGGCACACGCCTTTAATCCCAGCACTCGGGAGACAGAGGCAGGTGGATCTCTGTGAGTTCAAGGCCAGCCTGGTCTACAGAGTGAGCTCCAGGCCAGCTGGGACTAAAGGGAGACCCTGTCTCAAAGATACAAAAAAAAAAAAAAAAAAAAGGAAAATCTGGAAAATACACTTAAACAGTTATCATTATTTGATCACCTGAGTCAAACCCAATACATATTTAAATTCCATTTTAAATGAGAACTTTTCTCAATTTTTGATGAGTTCATTAGCTCCCAGGAATAAATGTTTTTCTTTGTGTCTTTCATGAATGGCTTAATTTCTATCTTGTTTACTACCTACTCTGACTTCAGGCTCTAATACTCATCAGCAATAATTTTTCCCCCTGGGAATCAATGATGAAATTGTGTCTTTGTTTTTTTTTTTTTTTTTTTTTTTTTTTTTTTTTTTTGAGACAGGGTCTCCCTGCAGCCCCAGCTAGCCTGGAACTCACTATGTAGACCAGGCTAGCCTTGAGACTCTTTGGTATTAAAATTTTTTTTCTGTGAATTTTTGGAGAAACAACTTGCAAAATATTTTATATAACCTAATTACAATATTAAGATTTTGGAGAAGGTAAAACTTTGGGTCATCCAATTTAATATTGTGAAATGATGTATTTATTTATTTTGGTCTTTTTGAGACAGGGTCTCCCTATAGCCCCAGCTATAACTCACAGAGATCCGCCTGCCTCTGCCTGCCAAGTGCTAGGGTCAAAGGTGTGCACCACCACTCCCAGCAAAATGATGTCTTTATTATATTCTGTTGTTGTGAATGTTTTCTCTTGAATTTCCATTTGAATCCTCTTACCTGACTTTTCAGATAGCCTGGGGAGCACTTATAAAATCAATCCTGAGAATTATTTTAACCCAAAATATAATTTGAAAGTGTTTACTAAGAATTAAAAGCAAATAGATTTTCAAATGTCCCTCTTTCTTTTAAAAAAAGAAATAACACAGGCCAAGCAGGGGCCCCTCAAGATCATGCACATTAGCCATACACCTTGCTCATCTGACTGCTCCACTTTCAGGACGGGAGTACATTTTATTGGATTTATGTCTACAGTGCTGCAATATCCCCTGCCCACCTGGTGCTTCCCTGTATAGATGGGAGCAATCAATCACTAATGGAAATGCACAGACGTCAGAGAGTGCTACATGCTTGGGAGAAAAGGAAGCAAGGAAGTATGGGATAATTGGTATTTCCAGTCGCTGCCGACACTAAGCAATTTTCTTCTATGACTCAGTCCAGAACACAAAAATCTTCCTATTTTTGATAAACTTGACAGCTTTTCCAGATATTATTTTTAGAAATGAATGTATAATGCCACTTATCAAACCCAATCTCCTTATATAACATCAAAGAACATCAGTGTGTAATCCATAAAGGATATTTTTACAACTGGTGGCAAAGTGATCATGTCACTAACTGTGATGCCCTTGCTAAACTGAAACCCTTTGAGAAATGACCTGGTAAATCAGGATTAGCAGAAAGTCCTGCTGCTTGGCCCCTGTGGCCCCCCCACCCCCAAGAAGTAGAAAGAGAAACATTTTGTTTACCATTTAGCAACTAGTGATCCGAAGTTGTTAAATGATATGAGCTGTAATTTCCACTTTCCTTCTTTCAAATTCTTTTCTCTTTTTGTGTGTCTATGAAGCTTCATGCTCCTGGGGGGGGGGGGGTTGTGAATGTGAGAGCATGTGGGTGGAGGCCAGAGGTCGATGTCACTTGTCTTGATCACACTCTCCCTTATTTTTAAATCAGAGTCTCTTCACTGATTGGCCAGAGCAGCTGACCAGCAAGGGTCTCCGCCCCTCCCTGGTGCTGGGGATGTGGGCATGTGCCCCTCAGGGTTTTTTGTTTGCTTTTTTAACTTGGGTGCTAAACATCCAAACACATGCTTGCTTGACTGAGTCTTCTCCTCAGCCTCTACCTTCCTTGTGGCCTATACCGATGCCACTCAAATAAGAGTATTTCTGTGTATAGCAGCAATGGCATGGAAGGCTTTGAATTGCTGAATCCACATAGACTCAGGTGAACGCTTGTAGCCATCTGTACTAGAACAACAAGGGCTTCCAAACCTCCATCTTCTACAAAAATTATCAGATAGGAAAAAGAATGTCTCTCTAAATAGATACTTCTCTTTGTAGCCCAGGTGCTAGAACAGGAGAGAATAGACCAGGAAAGGAAAGTGGACCGGTCATTTAGAACCATGAGTTTGAAGCATATAAAGAAAATGATTGCTCCTTCCCTAGGAGATAGGTAAGCTACCCTACTCCAGGAGCCACTGGAGTTTCTATGCTCTGCTCTTTCACGCCCTTCTCTCATCTGGGGAAATGAATGACTCAGTGCAATTAGCTTTCACTTGTACATTTTGTTCTTCCCCATTTACCCTGCATAGTTTGAGATCTTTAGCATTGTACTTGAATTGCAATTGAACCCTCTTGGTTGAAACTTGTCTTGAAACAGTTTTTCATTTCCCCTCAACATTTTCAAAAGTGAGATCACATTTGAAGAATAGCGTTTTTTCTCATGAGGCTCTTTTCTCTAACACTTAGGGAAGGTGCTGGGTTAGTAAATGTACTTACAATGTCTGTTGTCTAGGATCCTTGTCCTCCCTGTCAGAATTTTGTGTCCACAATGACAGAATATGAGCGCATAGTCCAGTGTGGACAGCTAGCTCTCTGAGTAATTATTCTACTCTTTTGTTTTTCTCCAGTATATCTTAATTCTTTTTTAAACCTTTATTATATTTATTTTTTATATTTTATTATTTTTATTTTATGCATATGAGTGTATTGCCTGGATACATGTAAGTGCACCTATATATTGGAATGGAGATCAGAAGAGGGCGTCGGATCCTCTGGAACTGGAGCTGTAGATATTGTTAACTGACAAGTGGGTGCTGGGAATTGAACCGGGACCTGTGCAAGAGCAGCCAGTGCTCTTTACCAGCCCTTATTATCTGCTTATTTATTATTTGTTTTTTTTTTATTAATTTTATTTATTTCTGTATGTGTATGAATGTACTGCCTGCATGCAAGTTTGTGCACCGTGTCGTGCAATGCCGCGGAGGTCAGATGAGGGTGTCGGATTCCCCTGGAGCTGGAGTTCTCCTGGAATTGGAGTTTCAGACGGTTCTCGGCCGCCATGTGGGTGTGGGGATCGAACCCGGGTCCTCTGTAAGAACGGTCAGTGCTCTTAACCGCTAGGCCATCTCTCCAGCCCCTTGTTTATTATTTGTGAGAGGAGGCATTACACCACGTGTGGAGGTTGGTCTCCCCTTCCATCATGTGGGGCCTAGGCATCAAATGCAAGCTGTAAGCTTGGCAGGAAGCAACACCTCATCAACCCCAGTTTATCTTAATTCCTACTTGTGTTTTAAGACCTTTTGTTTCATGCGTTGCACTGAGTAACATCTGAGCCCACTGCAGGAAGAAGAATCTACCCTGAATCAGAAGAGCTGTTTCCTACAGAGCGACATTTCCCACGTCCTAGGGTAAGAGGATGTAGAAAGTCCTAGAAGAGCTGCATTTTATGCCATTTATAAATGTAAACATGGTAAGTTTGTATTCAGAAGACATTTTCAGGTACATTTTATTGATAGATAGCAAGATTGTATAGGTGTTTCCTGATTCCCACAAATAAGAGCTTTCAGCAAATAGGACAATCTCTCTCTCTCTCTCTCTCTCTCTCTCTCTCTCTCTCTCTCTTTCTCTCTCTCTTTATCTCTCTCTTCCATTCATGTACATCTCCACTACATGTTTCATGAGCACTACATTAGATCTGTGGAACACAACTCATAACACCCTATTCTTTCATTAGGTAATATTGTGGCAGTACACACACATCACACTAATAAAAATGAATACTAATAATATGAAATTTGACTTAAAATTCATGGCACAATGGAAGAGCTCAGGAACAATTCAAAATAATGACAATGCCTCTTCTTTCTTCTTTTCCTATATGCTATTATTTTTGGTAAGTAGAATCCATACTCCACTGCAAACTAGAATTGCTGAACTCTTAATAGCATCCCCACGGTTTCACTCCTTTCGAGACGCCTTTTCTGATTTCATCATAGTTCAAGCATAATAACAAACCATCATTTGTCCTCAGGAGCATGAACTGTCTGTGGCTATTTCTATATTCACAGCAGCCTTGCTCTTAAATAACTGCTCTGAGTCTGTCAATCTACCTACCCGTGTTCTACCATCAGCAGGGCTGCCACATGGAAACTCTCTATGCTGGCTAATTGCTGAAAAGCATTCAATTCTTTCCAAATAAACATTACATCTCATACTTCTATTAATTTGTTACCCTAAATCCTGCTTCCTGCTTCCATAGCATGTTGGCCTGAGGCAATATTTTGTACGTTATCTGGCATGCAGCTCCTCTACGATCCATAATTTTCCCCCTCACTTAATGATGTAATATATATCTGTATCAATTAGGATTGTTTTAGTTGCACATAATGGAAATCCGCAAGTAAGAATAACTCAAACTCAAAAGACTTATTCTTCCCACAGAAGAAGCAAAAAGCGGGCCAAAGGTGCTGCAGTGACTCTATATTTTATTCATCATTCTGAGCACATAGTTTATGTACTGAAGTTCACTTTCTGGTCCAAGATAGCTGGCTACTGGAACAGCTTGGGTAGCAAGAAAGAAGAAAGGAGAAGAACATAACGGCATGCCAGCATCCAGGTTCGTCTTGCAAGGCAAGTAGGCTTCCATTCACTAGTATGTAGGAGGATGGAAATGCAGCCTGTCAGTTGTTATGGAGAAAGAGAACAGGTACAAAATAGGCAAGTGCTGATTTCCCCAGTATACTCTCACCATTTCAACTTCCAATAATCCGAGTTTCTTTTCTACATTCTTGTATTAGTCACTTTTCTGTGTCTGTGATAAAACCACCATGACCACGGGAACTTATAAAAGGAAGAGTTTATTTGAGCTTACAATTTGACGATTCCAGGGAATTAAGAGTCCATTGTGGCAGGGAGGCATGGTGGCCGGGTCTGGAGCAGAAAGCTGAGGTTCACATCTTCCAAGGAGCACAGGAAGCAGAGAGTGCAACTGGAGCCTGCAAGGCTTGTTGAACTCACTAAGCCCACCCCTCCAGTGACATACTTCCTCCAGCATGGTCACACCTTCTAAGATCTCCCAAAACAGCACCATCAACTGGGGACAAAATGTCTGAATACTTGAAGCCTATGGGGATCATTCTCCTTCAAACCACCACAATTCTATAGTGAAAAAACCCACAGTATTCAGAAGAGTCATATTTTACTTCAAGTCTTTGGGCACACCCCATACAAGGTGTACCATCTTTGTTCTGCTATTGTCTCTGAATATCTTGTCTTAGGATAGAGATTTTAACAACACTATTTTAAATATTGTGGTAAAAGATATTGTATATAACATATCGAATATCAAGGTACTTTATAAGCAGTTCATTTTACAATAGCTAATTATAATTATGTTTCTGACATACATGAATCTGGAAGGAATTGCATTAGCTAAGATGACTAGAAAGAAAACAAAAATCAAAACTATTATGTAGTGTTGTGATGTTTAAAGTTTACACTTGTTCCAGAGAGTGCAAAAGAAAATATGAATAGTTTTCTATCTATTGAATTGGATAAAAGGACTGAGACGGCCAAAGAGGTGGTGTTTACTGTGTGAGCGTGAGGATCCGAGTTCAAATCCCCAGAATCTATATATGTTATAGCACATGTCTGTAATTCCAGGGCTTTTATGAGAAGATGGGAGGCAGAGACAGCCCAGGGCCAGCTCACCTGGAGGTCATGCTGCAGCAAGCAGCAAGGACACCCCGTTTCAAATAAGATAGGAGAGGATCAACAATGAAGTTGTCCTCTGACCTCCACATATATCTCTGCACTGAACACATTGACCTACACGTACATCACACACACACATAGGTAAATAAGGAAAAAGAGTATCTTGCAAAACAGAGAAGACACTGGTTTTGCACAGTAAGAAGTCTAATACCCTGAACTCAAACTTCCTTCCCTCTAGAACCTTCTTTTGGAAAATTTCATGGGCAGCATTTGCATAATTATCTACTGAACATTAACCTCTCCTATTCATTCTTTCTAAAAACTTTGATTTTATTCCAATATTGACCATTTTCTATAAAACTGAACAATAAGACTCATTATAATTATATGGAAATTTATTAGTGTTTTCTATAAATTTACTATATTTACTAATTATTTACTCTATTTGCTTTTCCCTACATAAGAGACATGGTTAAGTAAGACACTTTCTATAATAATGTTTATACCAGCATGATAAGAGGCTGAACAATTGTTTATTTTCCCAAGTAGAGCTACTGAAAATGAATGTCTGTTCATTAACTCGTTTTCTTTAATTTATGGGACTGTGAAGATCCATACAAATATATATTTGTGAAATGGAAAAATGCTATTTTCTTGAAAAATTTCCTGCACTATCTCCCTTCAGAGTGCGTCAGATAGGCATCTACATTCACACTGATTGAAGTGAACTGCTATATTTCCTCCCTAAAATGCCTCCTGTCACAGACAAAATGCTAATATCTTTAACATCTAAACCATATAGAAATCAATAATGTAAATAGCAAGAGCCTAAATAGATAAAAGGATGAAGAATATAGGCAGGCATTCTCTGGCAGGCTAAAACGTATTTCCAGAAGGACGGAGTCATCAATTGTATTTCAAATTCTGCTGAGGAGTCAAGAAGGGTGAAGAGTGGAGAATAACCATTAGAATTAGAAGCAGTGAAGTCGTGGTTCTCTTCGATGAGAACAGTTTTACTAGGGTGGTGGGACAAAAGCCAGTCTGAGACAGATGAGGACCACGTGGCAGTGATAAGAATCAGATTGGGGAGATAGCTGATGCTTCCGAAAGATCTTAAGAGAAACTGCATTGAAGGCCCTAAACATGAGATGCTGCTTCCAGGTAGGGACCAGCTGTGACACAGGAAAAGAAGAGCTTAATCGACTGACTCCTTATCATTCTAAGAGGCTGGGAGATTGACCATAGAGGCGGCTTCACTTTGTAGAGAGGACGGACACCAGAAAATTAACTGCAGGGTTGTCAAATGATGGGATGCATGTGGGGCACATTTTCAAATTTAGTGGCAAACTAGGATTGTTTCTGAATGATTTTATAGGACAATGCTACTGAGATGCTATGAAAATATCAGAAAAGAGGAGAAATCATTGGGGATTTTAAAAAACTATTTGGTTTCAGAGCTAACAAAAATACTTAAAATTATCGGACAGTTTCTGTACAATTAAAGAAGTTTTGACGCCTGCAAAATGAAATGAGATCATAAGAGTCTCATTTAATGAACAAGGGGTTGAGCTGGAGATATTGTCCAGTGGCTAAAAGTGCTTGCTACCTTTACAGAGGATCCACTTTTAGGTTTCCACCATCCACATCTTGTGGCTCACAATGGTCCATAACTCTAGCTAGCTTTGGGGGATCTGATGCCCTCTTCCGGCCTCCACAGACACCTGCACTCACATGTGGATGGCCCCATGCAGACACAAATAATTTTTAAAAAATGCATCTTTAAATGAGAATAAGATTTTTTTTTAATGAGGAAAAGGACATAACTGAATCAAGAAATGGAACAATTTAAGTCTGATCTGTAGTTAAGAGAAATAGAATATAATTAGTATGGTGAATGCTCAATTCGATAATGGGTAGAACAGATCCTTACATGTTCCCCTGAAATGTAGAAGGAAAAAACATACAGGTGAAAATGGCAAGGAAGAGAAAGATGCATGCAAGAAACCAGAAACCCAGAACAGTTTTTTTTTAGTTAAATAACATTGCATTTCTTATATATTCATATGTAAGTAATACTTCTCTCAGAAATAACCAATTCAAAAAGATTCACATCTAAATACCTTTCTGGAGGGTGATGCCTTATCAATTAGGCTACTGGATCCCCACTAAATATATTTCTGGAAAAATATGTGAACAGGAAAACAGTTAATGAAGAAAAACAACTGTAAGCATTCAGCCATCATAAATAAGTTCTATACCACAGAATACAAGCCTGACCAGCATTCTGCTCTCCAAAGTGAAGCCCCAGCTCACCGAAAATGTTATATCTCAAAGTTTGTTCAGCCAAGTTTTCATTTACTGTGTGGCAACTAAAAAGCATATATGCAAGAGCTATGAAGGTGTAGTGTCAGCTATGACTTGGTTATGTCTGCCCAAGTCCACACAAAGCAATCTGGGGAGGAGGGGTCTGATGGACATGTAAAGTCAGGAGTACATAGCATTGGTGTATAAATGTCACTGTGAAAGCCCTGATTGGTGGTGGGGGGAGTGTTAGATCAGTCAGTAAAGTGCTTGCAAGGCTAGGCATGGTGGTGAGGACTTGTAATCCCAGGAGTGAGGAGGTGGAGGCAAATAGATCCATGGGCCTCACTAGCCAGCCAACCTAGCTTGCTGGGCTAGCTCCAGAGTAGTGAGACACCCTGCTTTCTTTCTTTTTTTAAATATATGTTATATATATTTATATATGTTTTCTTTTTCATGGCATAGCCATTCATTGTATTTGGAGATAAAATTATGAAACCAAGGTGTTAACAATAATGAAACATTTCTAAACCAGAACACTTCTTTTCTCAAATTTGTTACTATTGTTGACAGTGCAATGAGACACTTTGCTGTGAAACTTAAATTCTCTCATCTATCTATCTATCTATCTATCTATCTATCTATCTATCTATCTATCTATCTATCTATCTACCTATCTGTCTATTCACTGTAGCCACAGTTGGCCTGGAATTCACTATGTAGAACAGGATGGCCTGTATTTTTTTAAATAATGCTTTTATTGATGTTTTGTGTATTTCAGACATCATTTCTCAGATCGATTTAGACATATTCCCCTTTCCCTTCCCCCTACCCCACTTGTGCTGGATAGCTTTAGTGTCAACTTGACACACCTAGGTTGAGGGAGCCTCAATTGGGGAATTGGCTCCATTGGATTGGCCCGTGGCCAAATCTGTGGAGAATTGTCTTGATTGTCAAGCAATGTGGGAGGGCCCAGCCCACAATGAGTGGCACCACCCTGGGCAGGTTGTTGTGTACCATATAAGAAGGCAGGCTGGGCATGAGCCAGGGGAGCAAGCCAGTGAACAGCATTCATCCATGGCCTGTGCTTCAGCTCCTGCCTCCAGGTTCCTGCCCTGAGTTCCTGCCTTGGGCTTCCTAAGTGATGAACTGTGACCCGGGAGATGTAAGCTGAATAAACCCTTTCCTCCCCAAGTTGGTGTTGGTCAGAGTGTTTTGTCACAGCAATGGAAGACAAACTAGAATATCACTCCAGATCATGCAGTCTGCCATAACTGTCCTGCGTCTTTCTCTCAGTCTTTTTTTTTTATGTTTAGGAATTCACATTTTCCTCCTTTAATTTTATATTACTCTAAAATATGCATACATACTTTCCACTCATATACAATAATTAGAGAGTCTGAAAGTAAGTGGTGGATCAATCCTAGAGCCCATTAAGAGATTTACATTATAACAACATAGTTGCTTTCAGATAAACAGAAATATAACAATAATGTTGTTCGGCTTGCCTTTCATCTGGGGATTTGGTATTAGCATCCACAAATGAGAGAAACCATTCACCACTTGTTTTTCTGGGACCGAGTTATTTCACTTAGCATAATGGCCTTGAGTTCCATCGACTTAGCTGCAAAGTTCATGATGTCATCTTTACTGCTGAATAGTATTCCATTGTGTAGATGTACCACATTTTTGTCATCCCCTCATCAGTTGAGGGGCATTTGAGTTGGTTCCAGCTCTTCACTATTGTGAAGAGAGCTGCAATAAACATGGATATACATGTATCTTTGGGGTAGAATGAGTCTTTTGAGTATATACCCAGGAGTGGTATGACTGGGTCAGGTGGTAGGCTCATTTTGAGTCTTTTCAGGGTTCTCCACATTGCTTTCCATAATGGCTGTACAAGTTTACATTCCCACCAGCAGTGGATGAGTGTTCCCCTTTCCCCACAACCTCTCCAGCATTTGGTGTCTTTTGTTTTCTTGATCTTAGCCAGTTGTATTGGAGTGAGATGATACCTGATTGTGGTTTTAATTTGCATTTCCTTAATTATTAATGATGTTGAACACTTTTAAAGATGTTTCTCAGCCATCTTTAATTCTTCATTGGTGAAGTCTCGGTTCAGCTCTTTGCTCCATCTTTTGAGTAGGGCATTTGTTTTCTTCTTTGTTTTTTTGAGTAGTCTATATATTCTTGATGTTAGTTAATGCTCTTTCAGATGAATTACTGGTGAAGATTTCTTCCCACTCTGTGGGTTTTCTCTTCACTTCCTTGATTGTTTCTTTCACTGTACAGAAGCTTTTGAGTTTGATGAGGTCCCATTTGCTGACTGTTCAATTTATTTCCTGCACAGCTGTTGTCTGATTTAGAAAGTCTTTTCCTATGACTATGTCTTGTAGGTTGTTGCCAACTTTTTCTTCTATTACCTTCAGGGTTTTGGTTTTCACATTGAGATCTTTGATCCACTTGCTGTTGATTTGTACAGGATGAGAGGTAGGGGTTTAATTTTGTTATTCTACAAATGGTGATCCAGTTTTTCCAGCACCATTTGCTGAAGATACTATCCTTTCTCCATTGAGTTTTTTTTTTTTTTGCACCTCTGTCAAATATGAGGTGGCTGAAATTGTATGAGTTCAAGTTTGGATCTTCAATATTGTTCCATTGGCCAACAGGTCTGTTTTTGTGCCAGTACCAGGCTGTCTTTATGACTATGGCCCTGTAATATAGCTTGAAGTCTGGTAGAGCAATCCCCCCTGAATCATATTTTTCACTCAGGGTTGCTTTAGGTATTTGGGGTCTTTTGTTTTTCCATATGAAGTTAAGGATTTTTTTTTTCCAAGTCTATGAAGAATGGGCTGGAGAGATGGCCTAGCGGTTAAGAGCGCCGACCGCTCTTACAGAGGATCCAGGTTCGATTCCCAGCACCCACATGGCGGCCGAGAGCCATCTGAAACTCCAATTCCAGGAGAACTCCAGTTCCAGGGGAATCCGACACCCTCTTCTGACCTCCACGGCATTGCAAGACACGGGTGCACAAACTTGCATGTAGACAGTACATTCATACACATACAGAAATAAATAAAATTAATAAAAATTTTAAAAAAACAAATGTTTTCAAAAGCAATATTCATGAATAAGTCTCCCATAATGCTTAGAAGTTGCCAAGGGAGAACTTTCAGATAGAGGAAGAAGTGTGCCACGTATCTGAGACACGTATGGTTTTAAAATACTATTTTAATTTAAAAAAATTATTTTTTTTTAGAATTTCATATACGAGTTTTTTCTTTGCATTATCTCCATCCCTCTCATGTTCCCCACACCCTCTAAATTTCTTTACTTTATATGTAATGTCCCAAGTGCATTTAGGGGTGTTCACACGTACTTGTGTCTAGGTTCTCCCCATCTCGGATTAGCTAACCTCTGAGTGAGCTAGTCCCTTGAGAAGACTGACTTTCCCTCCCTCAGCATCTGTGAATGCAAATGTCCTACTCCAGGGGCTCCTAGTATTTGCACATTCTGTCCCCAGTTGGTGGTGCTGTTTTGGGAGGCTTGAGGAAGTGCGGCCTTGCTGGAGGATGCACCTTAGTGGGGGGCAGGCTTTGAGGGTCCTTAAGCCTTACCAGATTTCCAGTCATGCTCTGCTTATGGTGCCTGTTTGAAGGTATGAGCACTTAGCTTCCGCTCCTGCTCCGGCCATTTCATGATGCCTCCTCACCGTGATGGACTCTAATGGCTCTGGAACCTGAACTTCGATCTCAAATAAACTCCTTTCTATAATCTCCCTTGGTCCCAGTGTATCATCACAGCCACCGAAAAGTACCTAATATGGCATCTATCATTGGTTGCCTGTAGCTCTTCATCTTGAGCCGGACCATGTGACGTCAGTTCCCTCATCCACCTTGGCATGCTCGTCACTATGCAGGTATTGTGAACATCCACACTGTAGAGATGTCATTGGTGCAGCTTCCCTAGCATGTCTAGAATTCACTGACTGGCAGCAGGTGTCTTGACCCCTCTGGCTTTTACATTCTTTCTGTGCCCTTTCCAATGATGTTCCCTGAGTCTTCATGCATAGGTTGGATTGTAGATGTGTCACTTAGAGCTGGGCATCTCACAGTCACTTATTCTTTGTGTTTAAACAGTTGTGAAACTTTGTGATTGTCTCCATCCATTGCAAAAAGATTTTTTTTGATGAGTGGTAAGAAGTACACTTCTCTGTAAATATAAGGATACCTATTTAGAATATGGTAGGAAATTACGTTGGTCTTGGAAAGTGACAGAAGGAGGTTTTTTTTTTTCAACTCCACATGGTTCAAATGGTTCAGTCTAATTTAGAAATGTTGTATGTCTGAAATGGAAATGATGATTCAAGTATGATGTGTAGAGATCAGCAAGAAATTAAGCAATTAGAAGTATGGTATTTACTAAACCTCTAATTTTAATACTTTACTGTATCGTACAGTTCATTGACAGATGTTTATATAGACATCTGGTCCTGTAGTATTAATTTCCCTGATTCTACTATTGACTATCTTGTCTGTAGGACTCATAAAGTAGATCCTTGAGAAAAAATTCCTTCTTCCCTCTACACTCACTTGTTATTCTTTAACGGAACACAAACTTCACATTAAATATACACACAGACACATGGGCATGTATGGACATGTGTACACACACACATACACCACAAACACACACTAACCTAAAGCAAAACCCCACCAATGCTATCTACCTCTCCCCATTGGGGCTGATGTTAACTTCATTAAATCGCTGTCATATGGTGGCTGCTGACATGGATCAGGCTTGAAGAGCTTCACTCGTCAGGTTTTCTCTAAGATTGTTAACAAGAACAGCAACTCTCATTAGGGGTTCCCCAAAAACAGCTAATTAAGGGACAAAGGTTGCTCAGATTGTGACAATTACACCTGTAAGGTCTCCGTAGAAACACCCAAATCTCTAACAAACCTATGTTTGGTTGCTTAGTACAAGAAATAAAGAGCTCATCCATTAAAAAAAATGAGAGGCAGAAACTGTCAACCATTTGAAAAGCTTTAGGAAAATGATCATCCAATTAGTGGCTATGATCAAATCAGGCATGAACTCTCTCTGGATGGGTCCATAATTTTCCTTCTTGCATGGTGTAATTTCATATAGCTCAAATGAACTCGTGAGAGGTAATTCAGTTCCAAACAGTTTTCTCATCACTGCTAATTACACTAATACATTGAAATGCCTCCTACAAGATGCATGAGCCCTTTAAGCCACCTCATTAATGTGATATAATTTTTGCCAGAATATATATCAAACCTATTATCACCACAGGTTTTCTTTAGCATTTTTTTTCAAAATGTCTATCAAAAGCTTATAAAGTAGATTTCTTTGGGCTGGTCGTCTCACAATTAACTGTTTCTTTGAACTACTGTTGTCCATTGTAGTGTTTTTGAATGGCACTAACAATCTCCAGCATGATACCTCCAGACCCACCAGCTTCTTCTCCTCTCCGAGCATTTGATTCCTTAAATCTTTTCCCCGTTGTGGCGGAATCTTTAAATGGCAAATGGTGCATGCGATAATGTGCGGAGATGAGTTATACAAACTGAAAGCCTGGTGTAAAAAGAAGCATCATCTGAAACTAAAATAAAGACAGATTTTATGGTATTTATGTCAGTTAATTTAACTGCTGGTAGGGGCTTTTGTTGAAACATGAGTTAGTTCCAGTGTTTAACCTTGCAGTATTAATTTATGCTTTATGGCCTGAGCACTTTATCATGCCCTCCTTGGGAAGACAGTTATCTCATTAGCCAGAATTTAATGAAATGCAAGGATACACTTCTTAATTTCAAAGATTACTATAACACAAATCAGGTGTAAATCTCAGACTGACTGACTGCCCCCTTCCCTTGCCTGTTGAGAGAGAGAGAGAGAGAGAGAGAGAGAGAGAGAGAGAGAGAGAGTGAGAGTTTCATTTTGCAGTTCTATCACAGGAATTCCAGGAATTCATCTGATGGAATACATTTCATCATAGACATTCTAAAAGCAGCTCTCCTGTGTAAAAAGTTGGTGTTACTTTGCATTTGGCAATATTGATGACCCTTACACAACTATAAAGTTTTTAGGATTGATAATTCATTATTCATCATTCCAATTAAAAAAATAAAATGTTGATAAAATGATTAGTTCCATATTCAGCTATGAGCATGAAATCTTTTTTTTTAATTTATTTATTTTCTATGTGTATGAATGTACTGTCTGCATGTAGGTTTGTGCACCCGTGTCGCGCAATGCTTCGGAGGTCAGAAGAGGGTGTCGGATTCCCCTGGAACTGGAGTTCTCCTGGAATTGGAGTTACAGACGGTTCTTAGCCGCCATGTGGGTGCTGGGGATCGAACCCGGGTCTTCTGCAAGAGCAGTCGGTGCTCTTAACCGCTAGGCTATCTCTCCAGCCCCGAGCATGAACTCTTAAGCACATTTTGACCAAACTTGGCGACACAGATAGTGGCATTCTATTCCCTTACAATGGAGTCTTTCAAATTAGCAGACATTTTCATGAAAAGGCAAATAAGCTGAGAGGTAGAGTTCTTACGTAAACAAACTCATCTAAGTTTAAAACAGAAAGCACATTATCTGCCTTGACTAAGCAGAAATATTTAGGTTATAAAGCTGTCCAGAGTGATCCTTGTTTTCTTACAGTCCTAAACATTGGTAGATTTAAACTGGTAGAGACTTCTCACCTTGGTGTTTGTGGATCTAGCTCTGTCCTTGCTGAAATGCCTTTGAGGGGGACCATTTCTTCATCTGTGGCACAGACCTGAACCTGCAACAGAATTTGAACAACCTATGGTATCTCAGAATATTATATGGTTTTTCGATTCTTTGGGTAATGAATGAATACATGAGAGTTTGCTGTACATGTACAGCAACTTTTCATTATTTTGAATGTATCTGCCCTAAGCAATTAGAGAAGCTTAAAAGCATATATTATAGATCATTAGAGCTTATGTATTATATATAAACCATATAAAGTAATGACAACCAAGGGGATGAGTGACTCCCTGGGGTTTGCTGTGTTAATTTGGTAAGAGCGCTTTTGAGAACTGACAAGAATTTAAAACAATTTAGAGCTTAGATGTTGTGACCCACACCTTTAATCCTAGCACTTGGGAGACTGAGGCAGGAGGATCATGAACTCAAGGCCAGCTGTGTTGCATAGTGAGTTCAGGATTGGCCTAAACCACAAGACAAAGCCAAGTAAAACAAAACACCCTGCATTTAGCTCCCCCTTTCCTTTGTGAGATTTTCCTTTGTGTGTGCTCTTGTATGGAGATGTGTGTCCAAGCCATGCCAACGTAAGGCTAGTAAAATTATTTAACATTATTCTAACCTGTAAAATGAGCAATTTTCTTTTTTATTAGAATATATAAATTGTACAATACTAGATTTCTTTATTTCATTATCACACACACATACACACACACGCACGCACGTGCACACACACACACACACACACACACACACACGAAATGTATTTGGATTGTATTCATCTCCATTATCCAAAGAGTTCCACTTCTGTTTTACTGTCTTTCTTTTTTTTTCAAATGTAAATTCCACATATGAGAAAATATATACAGAATTTGCCTTTCTGAGTTTGGCTTGTTTTCACTTAACATGATCTTCAGTTCCAAGTATTTTTCCTGTAAATGACATGATTTTTGTAAAACCTGCTAATACATTTTTAATTTTGAACAGTTTTATACTTAGGGAGAAACTGAAAAGATAGTGAGGAGAGCCTTCCTATACATATCCCTTCAGAATAACCTCCAATTTCATATGGCAGATTTGCTGTAATTGCTGAACAGCATTGATGCATCACCATTAACTGAAGTCCATACTTTATTTAAAGTGCCTTCGCTTTTGCCTGATGCGGTCTCTCTGTTCCAGGATTGCACCAAGGATGGTATATTACATGTACTTGTCATACCTCCTTAGGCCCCTCTTGGCTGTGACAGTTTCTCAGATTTTCATTATTTGTGATGACCTTGACAGTCTGGAGGTGGACTGGTCAGATATTTGATGCCCTACTATTGAAATCCCTGTGAGGTATTTCTCATGATTACAGGTTTGGGAAGGAAGACCACAGAAGGAAGGTGCCATTTTCATCATGTCAGATCAAGGTTGCATACTATTAACATGACATATCACTGTTGCTGTTGACCTTGATCACCTGGCTGAGACACTCAGAACGGTTTTGACAGGATTAAGCCAAGCACTGGAGGTGAAAGCGTACCCAGCACAGTGCCTGGAGCACTGTAGGGGGTCAATTATCCTTGATTCTTCCTCTGCTTCCCTCCCTCATCCATTTCAATATTTCTATTAAGCTGCTAGGATTATTTGTGTAATTAATATCATTTGACCTTGCTAGGAAACAGTGTATTGCAATGAAGTGTTCGATAAATTAGACATCTATTTAAAGAAGAATGCTCACTAAAATAGTAAGCATATTTCTTTAGCAGAGTCTTCTTTCAAAGGTAATCCAACAGCAGGGATCTAGTGTGATTATATATAATGTGATTAACCATCTACTTTGAAAACTGATGTTGTTTATTAACTCATGTCTGTTGGAAGGGCTATTAGTAATTAATGCAAACAGAAAGAAACACAAACAAAAGATGAATGTTGGTGGGGATATATGAAGAAATTGGAACCCCTCCATTTGCAATCGATGGCAAGGTAGAGTGGTGTAACACTGTGGAAAACTGTATGAAAGCTTTTCAACATATTAAAATAGAACTTTCATATGATTGAATAATCAGACTCTTAGGGATATATCCCATGGATTTGAGAGCAGGGTCACAGACATATTTGCACTCCCATGTTATTAAGTGCAGCATCAGTCAAAATCGCCAAGTTATGAGAGCAATCTAAATGTCCATCAACAGATGAATGGAGAATTGTGTTATAACCGTATAATGGAATACTACTCAGCCTTAAAAGGAAGGAAACCCTTCCATTTCTGGCAATATTAGAGAACATGGAGAAATCTACAATAATTGAAGTAAGCCCATTACAGGAAGTCCAAAGCTGCATGATTCCATGTATATGTGAGCTATCTAAAACTGCCAAATCCACAGAAGTGAAAATAAAATGGTAGTTTCTGGTGGGGGAATAGAAAGGTATAACTGTCCCACGGCTATAGGTTTTAGCTATGTCAGATAGGCTGTGGATATCTGCTTTATCACATAGAACTTATTGTTAGCATATATGTGGTCTAATTTTCAAATATGTTAGGGAAATATCCACAGTGTACACACACACACACACACACACACACACACACACACACACTTCCAAGAGAAATTCTTGGAATATAATGTTGTTTGAAACAATTTATTTTATATTTTAAAAGAGATTTTATTTATATTAATTTTCTACACTTGAGTGTTTTGCCCACATCTATGCACATTTGCAGTTCATGCAATGTCTGCAGAGGCTGAAAGAAGGTGTTGGATCCCATGGAAATGGAGTTAGAGACTGGTGTGTGCCAGCATGACCATGTGGCTTCTGGGAACCCAACCCAGGTCCTTGAAAGAACACCCAGTGCTCTTAACCCTTGAGCTATCTCTTCAGCACCAGTTGATAAAATTTAAATAAGAATTTGATGGGTTGGAGAGATGGCTCAGTGGTTAAGAGCTCTGACTGCTCTTGCAGAGGACCCGGGTTCGATTCCCAGCACCCACATGACAGCTAAGAACCGTCTTTAACTCCAGTTCCAGGGGAATCTGACACCCTCTTCTGACCTCTGTGGCATTGCACGACATGGGTGTACCAACCTACATGCAGACAGTACACTCATACACATAAAAAATTAAAAAAAATTTGAATAGTGCATGTCATGAATACACTGTAGCACAAGTTCAGAGTTATTAAACATGTGAGTTACTCACTTGAGTAACTTAATTCCATATTCACTTTCTTTATACTTTATTGAAAAATTTGTGTGTTTATGTGGTGTGTGATTGTGAGTGTGTGTGTGTGTGTCCATGCACACCAGCTCTGAATGCATGTGAATGTGCAGACACATTCATGTGGACCTGTGTGTACTTCCTCTGTAGTTTTTGTCTTAACACCTTGAGACAGGTCTTTTTCACAGACCTGGAAAGCTCACAATTTTGTCTTACTGGCTGGTCAGTGAGCTCTCGGGATTCACCCATTTCTAATCTCCAATGCTGGGGTTACAGGTCTGCTCAGCCATGCCTGATTTTTTATGTGGGTATTGGGTATTCAAACTTGGGTCCTCACACTTACAGAGAAAGCATTCTTTCCCACTGACCTATCCCCCCAGCTCTGTGTTTCTTTTTAAAGTCTGATGGCCTTCATGCTTTCTTTCAAGATTGCCATTCCACAAAGTCCTAAGAAAACAGATCTAGTAACTATTTTTATCCCTTACCTGGTCTCAAGTTACAGTGTCTGGTTTTTAAGTGGTATTAAATGGATGTTGCCAGAGACACCTTGTTTGTGCACATGTCTGTTGTTTCCCTTTCAGAAATCGCCTAATTTATTCTGTTTTTTTTTTTTTTCTGTTTTTTTTTTCTGTTAGGTGTTTTGATCTGGCACAAAGACATACATAGGTATTTTGTTTTCAAGGGGTAAAATCATTTAACATATTTTTTATAATTTGTTTTTATTTCTGTATGGTTGTGAATTACTGTCCTACATGCAAGTCTGTGCCCCTGTGTCATGCAATGCCGACAGGTCGAGAGGGTCCAGATTCCCCTTGGAACTGAGTGCATTCACAATTTGTAATTTATTATGGTAACCACCGTTTTAAAAGTCCTAAGAGTTCATTTCTGAGATTTTTCAAAACTAGCATTTTATTTCCCATTCCATTTATTTGATATGTGCACTTAAAAATAGATTTAATGATCAGGATAAAAGTGGAAAAAAGGAAGTAGTTTTCATTCCATATGAGTGAAAGGTTAACTGAGCTTGGGTTATGTATAGATTATTCTGTTGGAAGATGTAATTAATCTGTTGGTGAAAGATTGTTAGAGAATATTTTGCAAACAAATACAAAAATGTGTAAGATTTTGGTCCTAACTATAAAGACTTATTTAGAAGAGCTATTTTGTAGACTTCAACCTGCCACTTATAGTAAAAACAATACTTAATATCCAGTTACCCTTCTGGAACTCTATGCAATTTAGGAAGTACACCTATGTTTATTTTACTAGATATGATCCCAACGGATAAATAATTGAAGTGTTTATTTCTATCCAATACTTCTTTTTTAATTTTTAATTTATTTTTGTATATGTATGAATGTACTGTCTGCATGCAGGTCTGTGCACCTGTGTCATGCAATGCCACGGAGGTCAGAAGAGGGTTTCGGATTCCCCTGGGACTGGAGTTAAAGACGGTTCTCAGCCACTATGTGGATGCTGGGGATTGAACTCTGGTACTCTGCAAGAGCAGTTGGTGCTCTTAACTGCTAGGCCATCTCTCCAGCCCCAAAAGTTTTTTTTTTTTTTTTTTTGTTTTTTTTTGGTCTTTTTCGAGACAGGGTCTCCCTGTAACACCAGCTGTCCTGGAACTCTCTGTAGACCAGGCTGGCCTTGAACTCACAAAGATCCGCCTGCCTCTGCCTCCCAAGTGCTAGGATTAAAGGCATGAGCCACCAAACTCGGCTCTATCCAATACTTCTAATTCAATCAATGTATATATACATATGCCAAGCCATTAGAAAATGGCTGGATTTTCTTTATGTGCTTTGGAAGTTGTTTCAATAGATAACAAATGTATTCTTTTCTAACTGCAATTTCTCTTTGATGTTTTCAATAAAAAATATTGTATTCCACTGGCAGTCCACAAGTTCGTGTGGGCATATCTGAAGTAAATTCAGAGAATAAATGTTGGAGTAAGATGATACCTTTTACTGGGATGGGAAAGACTGCCACTAGAAGTCTCAGTTCAGCATTTATTCTGTCTCACAACCAGCTCTAAAAGGTCTTTCCCTCTATCTAAACAAAATTAAATTTATTTCACATTATCTCACTCCTAGTCACATTAAGCTTACAATACTAATTTATTAGTTGGGCTACTGACATATATAGACTGAATTGACCATAAAACTATACATAGGTCTCATTCTTCAAAGGGTCAAAGTGGGGCATTTTACCCACAGTCCTGTAGGAATTAATTTTTCTATTTGACTATTCATGACATCATTAATGAAGAAAATCTGCAAGAGAAAACAGACCATTTTCAGGAATGTGATTCAGAACATTAACACCTTAATTTACATAAAATTAGTTACATACTGCTGCAGTAATTTAATTTGTTTGGCCAGTACTTTGCAACTGTGAAAAATAGATTCAGAAAGGCCAGACAAAGAGTTCTACATATTTTCTCCAAATGACTAGTCTCAGAATAATATGAAATGGAATTAATTAAAAGACAACTCAGAATATTGTAGTGGCTGCTTCGAAATGCATGGATTAGAAATACATTTTTCTTTTTCCGTATTCTTCAAAAAATTCATAAAGTGCATGCTTCATGCTTGAAATAAACTCCATATTTTCTCCAGGTTTCATTACAGTTGTATAAGTAGAAATAACAAAATTGAACTTCTGTGGTATTCCTTGTCATAAGACAAAAACCTGACTGGATCTGGCTTTAGAGACAGTGAGATGACTTAGTGTGACACACAGGTGTGAGGCACAAAATGGATCCTGTAACCTTGTACATTTTTACCTGCTAAAGGTCACAGTCTTAGCACCCTAATTTCTTTCAGAGCCATTTATGATTAATTTGGATTTTAAATAACTGAATGATTTCTCTTAGAAATTAGAACATAAACAATAAAGACTTCCATGTCTTATCTCCTCATAATTTCTTGTTTCAAAAATTTATTGCTGGGGATGGTGGCACACACCTTTAATCCCATCATTTGGGAGGCAGAGGCAGGTGGATCTCTGTGAGTTCAAGGCCAACCTGGTCTACATAGAGAGCTCCAGGCCAGCTGGGACTAAAGGGAGACCCTGTCTTAAAAAAGACCAAAAAATTTATTGCAGGTCATATTTACAGAAGTATCACAAAATATTTGCTGTTTCCCAGCCAATGTCCCATACACACATCTTTGCAAGATTGTCTTAAATCAGAACTTTATACTAAGTTCTTATAGGCAGTTTTAATGATGGGAATAAAGATTCCTTCATTTTCTCTCACCAGCTATGGATTTGAAGGCAAGTTATGTTTTCTTTCTGCTTTATAGTCTAATCAAGATAAGTATTTGTTCTTTTTCTGTTTGAAAGTCTTGGTCTATATAATGATAGTATAGTAAAAAATGTTTCAAGTTGATGGTAAAAGTAATGCCTGTCTAAAAAGTTCATATTACCCAAAGTGTTTCATTTTTAAAGTGTTTTTAGAGTAACTGCTTATCTTGATTTTAAAGTTATAGATTAATTTTTGGTTATTAATGATGTTCTTCCTGTTAGATAGCTCATAGATCATTCTTAGTGTGTCATTCACCTGTTCCTGTGAATGGTAAAATTTAACCCAAATCTACCTATAGAACTTTGTAAATACTGTTCTCACCAGAACAGTCATTCCTTAATATGTGCGGGAAATTGGCTCCCGTATGCATGTAGATGTCAAGATCAAGTGCTTAAAGACTCATACAAGATGGCTCAATATTTCCATATGACCTATTCCATCTCATCACATACTTTAAGTGTTTGTAAATGCATTAAATGATATAAATCCTGTGAGTGGTTGTTATTCTACACTGTTAAGAAAATGTTGAAACAAAAAAGACTGGGTCAAAAAACCGACTGAAACAGTCAACTTCTGCCCCAAACAGTAGTAAACTTCTGCATTGAAAAATTTAAAAAACACTGAGAAAAAGATGCAAGACGTGCAGGGCAGAATGCATGAACTCTGGTGGGGTGGGGGGCAAGGAAGGGGTATAAATTTGATTAAGAATTTTTTTAATGAAATGCACAAAACTTCAACAAAATGATTTTAAAAATAAAAAAAAAATATGCCGTGTGTGTGCGCGTGTGTGTCCCTGAAGGTACGTGGAGGACACTCTCCAAGTGTGTGCATGTGGAGGCCAAAGTTGGACGTTTTCCTCTGTTGCTTTCTACCTTAGATTTCCGAGGCACCGCCTCTCCAGCACAGGGCATTTTACAGTCCTGAACTCCAGCTTTCATGCTTTCCAGCAAGCACTAACCCACTGAGCCGTCTATCTTCCCAGTCCTTGAGGAACCCTTTGTTCTTGAATATTTTCAATATGAAGTTGGTCAGATATGTAGATGGAAAGCTTGCAGGTAGAGCTTCCAAACTTAACTGGAGCTCTCTTGAAGAGCAGCCCTCCAGTCCCATTGCTGGGAAAACTCTTTCTTTTCTTTCTTTTCTTTCTTTCTTTCTTTCTTTCTTTCTTTCTTTCTTTCTTTCTTTCTTTCTTTCTTTCTTTCTTTCTTTCTTTCTTTCTTTCTTTCTTTCTTTCTTTCTTCCTTCCTTCCTTTCTTTCTTCCTTCCTTCCTTCCTTCCTTCCTTCCTTCCTTCCTTCCTTTCTTCCTTTCTTCCTTTCTTCCTTTCTTCCTTTCTTCCTTTTCTCTTTTTATTTTTGAGACAGGGTCTCCCTTTAAGTCCCAGCTGGCCTGGAGCTCACTCTGTAGACCAGGCTGGCCTTGAACTCACAGAGATCCGCCTGCCTCTGCTTCCCAAGTACTAGGATTAAAGGTGTGCACCACCCCTCCCAGCGCTAAAGACAGTTCTTAGCCACCATGTGGGTGTTGGGAATCGAACCCAGGTCCTCTGCAAGAGCAGTCAGTGCTCTTAACCGCTGAGCCATCTCTCCAGCCCTGGAAGACATGTCTTTCTAATAATTTTCTTAATGGAATGTAAAGTGATAGAGTGTTCAGAAATTCAAGGAGTTTGAGTGTGATCTTGACTTTACTGTTAACTACCTCACTGACTTAGGTAAATTCACTAATTATGTCTGAGCCTTGATTTTTTTTTCTCATAGGTGAAAGAAAGTTTTAGGTACAAGGACCTATATGATGTTTTCTAGTTCAAAAAGCATTTGATGCAGTCCTTTAATTGTTTGGCATTTATAATTTTACATAACAGATGTGATGGTTTGAAAAAAAAGGTGGGCTCCAAGTATTTGGACATTTTTCGCCAGTTGGTGGCTCTGTTTTAGGAGGTTTCAGGAAGTGTGTCACTGAGGATGGGCTTTGAAAATTCTTAAGCTGGGGCTGGAGAGATGGCCTAAGAGCACCGACTGCTCTTGCAGAGGACCCGGGTTCGATCCCCAGCACCCACATGGCGGCTAAGAACCGTCTGTAACTCCAATTCCAGGAGAACTCCAGTTCCAGGGGAATCCGACACCCTCTTCTGACCCCCGCGGCATTGCACGACACGGGTGCACAAACCTACATGCAGACAGTACATTCATACACACACAAAAATAAATAAAAAATTAAAAAAAAAAGAAAGTTCTTAAGCTTTGCTGGGTTTCTAGTCACTCTCTGTTTCCTGCGCCCAAGCAGATGGGTGCCTGTGCCTTCTGCTCCAGCTCCGGCCACCATGCCCCCCGCCCCCCGCCCCCTACCCCTACACACAAGCACTCCATGATGGGTTCTAATCCCTCTGGAACCTCCCACCATATGCTCAAATACACTCTTCCTTTTTGTAAGTTCCTTTGGTCGTGGTGTTTTATTACATTACAGCAATAGAAAAGTGCCCAAGACAACTGATAGGAGAACTGTATATTGTAGGGCATATGTGAGCAGAAGTGTGACATGTTTTAAAAGGTGTATTCCAGAGAGTCCTTGACTCATGAGCTGAAGCAAAAAGGGTAGAGGAGCCTATGACCCCAGAGAAGCATTTTGACTTTCCTTTACTCCATTCTTTCATTAATTCTAGATGCTGTCCTCCCCACCCCAAATAAAATACCAAAATAAAATGGGAACTGTCCAAAAGGAAGCTATCCAAGACCAAAACTCATCTTATCTAGTCTAGATTTTAGTGTCATAAATTTGCTCTGGTGATATAGTGTATTGGTAGACAGATCAGACATGCTGTTTTGAATGCAGCCTTATCATTTTTTATACTTTCCACTTCAAAAATGGCCTCTACTATGAAAACCCTTTTGATTCCTGGACTATGGACATTACGGTTGCTCCTTTCAATGTATGTGCATTGCTGTTTTGTTTTGTTTAAAAGACTCCTTTCCAGAAACAGCATGTGCCCCTTCAATTAAGTTCTCTTCAAATAAACTGAATTTCAAAAGGCTGAAACTGGAAGATGATTTAAAATGTAGAGAATGGCTTACACAAATAAGCTCCCTGACCTAATATGCAGTTTCCCTGGGAAGCTTCCCATGCCAAACATTTGACAAAGCCCAGGTCCAATGATGTGCTGAATCTGACTTTATCGATCAGATGCTGTTTTAAGGGAGTATGCGCCAAACATTAAAATGATAGACTTGCTTTGAATAATACATGGTTTGTACCGTAAACTGAATGATGTTACACAGACACAGACACACAAATAGACACACACACACACACACACACACACACACACACACCTCTTTCAAACTGATAATGGAGTCAACAACTAAATAAAAGAGTGAAATTCCATCTCCCACACAGGATAGTAATATAGAGAAACTGAACTGTTAAATCAAATCTGTGAAATGCATTTTCTTTCTACAGCATTAAAATATATTCCATAAAATAGCAGAGCAAACCAATGAAGGAAAAGACTCTGCAGAGGGTAATAAGGCTATATATTTAATAGGATTCACTCATTATTCTGATAATATTTAGAATTCTATAGCTTTTTACTAAATTTTCTCAGGTTTGATCAAACTTTTCATTATTTCCTTGAACTATATGAGCCTTTTAATGTATAATTTATTCAGTACCTACATTTAAATCTCTGAAGGCATAAGTTTTATTAATATTGTTTTCTTTGTAGCTGCTTTTACTTTGTCTGAAATACACTCCTCAGTGTCAACAAATTCTAGCTTGACTGGTCGGTCCAAGTATCTGTACTTATGCTCATTTCAATGTCTTAACTATTTGCATAATAAGTTTTCAGGAATTGAAGTTTCTTTTTTTGGGGGGGAGAATTGAAGTTTCTGTGACACATTTCAGGACAATTTAAAATGTTTATTATTATTGTTAATATTATAATTTTGAATTAGGATCTCATTATGCAACCTTGACTGGCCCACAATTTGTTAGATAGACCAAGCTGACCTCAAACTCACAGAGATCCACCTGCTTCTGTCTCCTGAGTTCTGGGATTAGAGTTGTACCTTACCATGACCAGATTGCATTTAATATTATGAACTGCGTTTTCAATAACACATAAAATAATTCCTTACAACGTGACCCTGTGCCTATGAACACGAGGCTGCTTATGTTTCTATATTGTTTTTCCCCCAGAAAATATTTAAGGAAATAAAGATAATTAAATATGGAAGATGGTTACACTATTTTTCAAAATGAAACCATTTCAAATAGCTTTAAGGGCAGAAGCAACCTTATTTTCACTCTTTCCCCCCCTAGATGTTCTAATATTGCCAATTATGAAGATTTATTGTGCCCAGAGAATAATATTTTGTTTTCAAAACTTCATAATTATGCTTAATGTTATATAAGAAAATATATTTTACCTCAACCTAAACTATAGTAAAAATTATTTTTCTTTAGTCTGCAGTAAATTATAATTACTTGGTAAAAAATACTTATCTATGTAGGAATACGGTGCTTGGAGCAGGAGGAAGTTCTTTCTTTGTAAGCAAACTAATTTGCCTAAAAACTTCAGACAGGATGTTTTCCTCAAGTTCATTTTCCACATTCTTTTCCCCTTTTCAAAAGGAAATATTGGTCTCTTTCCAATTAAATTGAAATGGTGCATGAAAGTTATCAATCAAATATAATTATTTTGTGCACAATGATATCCTATGCAAAATTAACATGTGCAACAGAGGAAAGTGTCAGAACACATCAGTTATCCCCGGGACAGCTCATTTCTCAGTGACGCAAGCTTAGCTCTGAGCCTCCCAGTGCCCCTTACTTTGGCACTCTTTCCCCAAGACCCCGTTGCCTCCATGGTTACGTTCAGAGGGTTTGAGTTCTTACTATAATCATCTCACTTAAAGGACACAAGCTGGCAATATTCTCTGTGCCACCTCGGCAGACAGTGAGGCAGAAGGTGCAGTGGGACTTAGCCATTTCTTAGGTGTCATTTTCCCATCCTTCTCAACCCTGCGTACTAGTGGGTAGTGGTATTTTGGCTGCCCGAGGCTTATTCCAGGCTGTCCATGGAGATGTAGGTTTTTCCCAAGATCCCAATGGGTTAAATCTGTCATGTGCTTTATATCTTTCAGGCCTCTTGTCTTACAGAATTCATCTGTAAAGGGAGGGAATAGAGGATAATGTATGAGCCCCTGTAATGTGGAGGAAGAGCAGCACACATTGCAGTAATTAGTGAGTCGGCAAGTCCATAGTGCCTCCTCCTAGCCAAGACACATATGAACATCACCTTTACAGTCTTCTGCTGAGTTGCTCACAGGTCAAAGATGCCCTTACACCCACATTCCAAGCAGCTGCTTCCAAATGATTTGAGTTGATTCACAAATTAAATCATCCTGCACTTTCTGAGTTGATCTCAGTGCACTTAGACTGTACACGCACAATTTGACACATGCCTTTCAATGGTTTTAAAAAACATTTTATTTCTTGCTTTTATTTTATGTGTATGAATGTATTGTCTGCATGGGTGTTAGACGTGCAATGCCTGAGCTGGTCAGAAGAAGGTGTCGGATTCACCTGGAACTGGAGCACTGGATGGTTGCTAGCCACCATGTGGGTGCTGGGAATCAAACCTGGTCCTCTTCAAGAGCAGCCAGTGCTCTTAATTTCTGAGCCATCTCTCCAGCCTGGACAAGTACTTTATTTTTATTGATTTTTTTGTAAATTTCATAAATTAATATTGTTTTTGCATTATTTCCATTCCTCCCGGTCCCCTATCAACTCCCACCATGACACCTTATTCCTCAATTTCTTGACCTCTTCTTTGGTTATTATTTATATATATTATATTTTTATATAAAACATATCAAAAATGCCTTTATTACTTCACAAATCTCCTTATGCTGCCATACTGTGGAGAATTCATGGGCATAACATCCCTATCAGGTCTAGAATGCATTAGTGAGCAGCAGGTGCTTTGCTCTTCCGGCTTTTACACTCCTTTCCATCCCCTCTTCCATGATTTTCCCTGAGCCTTGCATGTAGAAGTTGCATTGTAGATGTGTCACTTACAGCTGGGCACCTCACAGTTACTTGTTCTCTGCATTCGACTGGCTGTGGAATTTTATAATAGTTCCCATCTATTGGTCAAGATGAACTCATATCAGCACAGAACCCTCTAAACATAAGATAAATTGATGCTACAAAACTTCATGGATACCTTCTTCTTCAGCTATGTTAGTCTTATAAAATCCAAAAATGTGCATTTTTTAAATTTATGGAAAAATATATACCTAATTTAGTAAATGTAATTCTGTGTGTGTGTGTGTGTGTGTGTGTGTGTGTGTCCAGAGGAGGACCTCAGATCCCCTGGAGCTGAAATTATAGGTGGCTGTAAGTTAACAGACATGGGTGCTGGGAATTGAACCCTAGTCACCAGGCTGCTAGTTCTATGATTAACTGTGGAGCCATCTCTTCAGCCCTGCTGTACTCTTTCCATCACATGCCTAACCCCTTTCCAGTCCTGGGGTCATTACCCTAGAAAGTTTATCCTTTCAATCAGCCCGAGCATATTGCACTGGTCCTGAAGAGCTTCTTGAAGGTGACATTCCACTGAAGTCAATATCTCCCAAGGGAAGGGTGCATGTCTACCTGCTCACTTCACACTAGGATTTTGTCTGGCTTGAGTTTGAGCTGCTCTTGTCCATGTTGACACACATGAACACTGAGTTCGTAGGTGCAACTGTCCTCCTGTGTCTGGAAAACACTTTCTTAGAGTCCTCTACAGCTTCTGACTCTTAGAATCTTTCTACTCCCTCTTACCTAGTGATCCTTGAGCCTTGGAAGGGGAGGGTTGTGACATAGATATCCCATATAGGGCTGAGCAATCCACAGGCTGCACTTGGGGCCGTTGTGGCTCTCTGTGTTAATCACCATCTATGGAAGAAAGAAGCTTCTCTAATTAGGGTTAAAAGATGTACTAATCTATGGATATAACAACAAGTCAACAGGTGTCAGTTTAATACTACATTCACTTAGCAGAATAATAGTAGCAGGAACTCTGTTAGTATCTGTGACTTATCTAGCACTGGTTGCTGACCCTGATAATGGTGTAAGGTCTGTTTCATGGAACAGACAGTAATACAGTCAGAAACCGTTCAGATATTCGTATCCATTTTTGCCACTATTACACTAGTAATACAGTAGTCAGATCTTGTCCAGCTGATTGTAATTGTAGCTCACAGGGTTCATAGCTGGGAAAGACTGATGATAACTTTCCTTTTCCAGTAGCATGCATACTCATCACACCTCCAGCACTATATAAGCCAGTAGGAATGATGCTTCAAGAGCAGAGCCAGTTTGCTTTCTTCATGTTGTATGACCCAAGTATACAGGGTCTTCATCAATAGGGTCTCACCGCCCAGTTTCGTATGGTAACCAGGTGGAATGGCAATAGCCAGTAATCTTTAGGGGTCTATGTGACACCCTCCTTGGCCAACAACTCCAAGGGAGATAAGTCATTCTTGTTACTGGGCTTTTTATTTGCTGTCTTTGGTGTCTGGTAGAAGCATTTTCCTCCTGTTATAGGGTAACTTCATTTAAACTCTTTATATCATAAATGTATATATCTTAAGAATCTTCTATAGTAGAAGGTTTCCAAATAACTTTCTCTCTCTCTCTCTCTCTCTCTCTCTCTCTCTCTCTCTCTCTCTCTCTCTGGTCTTTTCAAGACAGGATCTCCCTGTAGCCCCAGCTGTCCTGGAACTCACTCTGTAGAGCAGGCTGGCCTTGAACTCATAAAGATCTGCCTCCCTCTGCCTCCCAAGTGCTAGGATTAAAGGTGTGTGCCACCAAGCTCAGCTCAAATGACTTTTTCAAAAAGACTTCAGTGTGGGTTATGCCTCCCCACGCTCCCTCCACGACCCTGTCCTCCCATCCCCACCCTTTTAACCCTTCCTATTCCACTATTCTCCTTCTCCCTCTATAGCACCACATTCTGTCTCCTCACTTGAAAGTCCTCCCTCTGCAAAGCTTACTAGTTTTTTTTTATTTCTGTGAGCATTCTAAATGAAGCACACATTTCTAAAGATTCTAAATTCATATCCACATATGAGAGAAAACATGTGACAATTGTCTTGTAGATCTGGGCAAATCTGGGTATATATTTTTTTTCCTGTAACAACCTTTTTATATACCCTTCTCGATTCTAATTTTTCAATGATTCATGTCATGTCTATTCCCAACCTAACTTCATGGATATTTCTTTACTACCTTTGTGGTCCCAACACTTTCTTCAATGCTTGGTGTTTAATAGGGACTCATTAAATTTTGTTGGAAAATTAAAATAGCTAGCTAATATCAGATGCATAGCTGGAAACAAAGATATCTATGCATCCATCTTAAGCCCATAATAACAGGCTTCTATGAAAATCTATAAAAGTAAATGTACTAAGGATTTCCATCATAAATGAACAATGGCTCTAAATTTCACTACCCTAAGCATATAAATTTAAAACATTTTTATCTTGAATTTAATAAATAAAATTGTTATTTTTGGTAAAACTGCTGAAAGCTTATAAGAAGTATATCAGGAATTCTGTTTTGGAAGTACCGTTCTTTAGTTTCTCTTGTTCATACAGTGTCAAGTTCTCTGTGATTATCCATAAGATCCAGCCAGTGCATACCTTCCATATCATTTTCAAAATATATAGAAAAACAGCTTCAAATATAAACAGTATGAATATATTTCAGATCATGTCCATAAAGGTTTGGAATTTTTAAACACTATGCCTGTAACTGACATAAAGATAATATTTTTAGTACTCAAATGATTCCTCATTTCTTGCATCATGCTTATCCATGGTAGCTGGTGAGTTCTTTCTTTGTTATTTCAGGACTTACTATAGATTATTAGTATTTATATAGCTTTCCCAAGGCACTTACTGAGGTACCCCAAAGATTTCTAAAAGATCATAAACATTTGACGCTATTAAAATTATTCCCTATGTAGTTCTGACGTCATTTGCAGCAGGCAGTAATTCTATCTTATGTTCATGATACTCAGTCTTGTATGGTAAATGTAAAAAGGTCTGATAAATGTGACTAATTGTAGATTTATAAAGATAGGTAGTGTTGCTAAGCAGTGAAGTGCACAGGCATTCTCCTAAAATCTCAGTTTTCTCATCTGTAAAATGGTGACAATACTGACAGATGTGATGTGAGGACTCAGTGACGTGATCTATGGAAATTTAGCATAATGCTTGGCTTATTTTAACACAAAGTAAATGTTAACTTCACAGTCCTGACTGGGGAGAAAAGGGAGTATGAAATACACTTTGTAGTGTAAAGGATAGCATCAAAGGGTGGGAAAAGCCCTCGCTCCTTTCCCAGTACATGTGTGAAGATGTATAGATAAGATTCTCAAGTCATGGGGTGGGTCTAGCCAACCGGAAAGGCAGGAGGGTCAGGAGGCTCAAAACCTGGCAGAAGATTAGTGCAGGGAAGGGGAGGACCGCATATTCTAAAAACGCACCACAAGGTGTGATGCTTGTGAAATGAAAAGACTCTCGTAAGTTATCAGTGGCTGCTGTTGATTTGAAATTTAGTGACAATCCGGGACGTTGCTGTAGTCAGATGTTGAGCTACAAAGGCAATGGGTCCAACTTCTGGAGAATCTCTCTCTCCCTGGCAGTAATTTAAGCAGCGTGAAACCTGAAAAAATGCTCTTTTGGTCATTATCCTTCTGCACGTCATCGATAATGTACTCAGAACTGGTAACACATTAGCCTTGTTAAATTTATTTGTTTTTCACAAATCATTTTTGAAAATGTCCACACTTTATCAAGGCTGTTCCTTAAACCTAATGTATTTATCATGCCGAATTTTATTTATTAAATTTTATTTGCTGTCAAGAGAGACAGACATGAGCACAATGTTGAAAAAGATTGTCTATTGATGTGAGAAAAAAAAAATACGCAAGTCCCGAGGTGGAAGCTCAGTGAGTTGGAGAAACGTAAACATCCCCTACATTTCATCTTCACATGACAAAACGCATTATGGTCAAAATTGGGTCGGCTCTAAATCACAGCTTTCTAACATTCTAAAACATGCATAATCTAAGCGTAGTATGCTTTTCCTAGGACTTTATTTTTAAATTCCTGGAGCAACCATTTTGCCATAAATGCTGCTAGGTCATTGTAAGCCTCTTCCTTCTTACAACACTCTTTTATACATAGTTATTTCAGATACATTAAAGCCAATTATAATTACCTTGACTATGTAAAACAACACCTCCTTATGCAAGGAGGGTGTGAGTACAGAGAGCAGCACACAGTGGTGTCAAAAGCAAGTTATTTTCATCAGACAATTATAGTTGTCTTTGACATCAGGCCTACATTTCCCACCAATTAGTACAAACTGCAGGGTGCAATTCTAGAATTCTGCAGAGCTAGCAGCTACTGGTACTAAGTGGAATTTAAGGCATTTAAATACTGATAAGGCCCAATAAATATTCTGCTTTAACTTTCATTGGTTCAAATCAATAGTCTATGTTGTCTGCACATTATTTTTCCTCAGCAAGAAAGTACATATGGATTTTAGGTGTTGTTGGGATATTAATTCTGCTTGTCAATAAAATGCTTAATTTTCATTTTAACTTTATATCTCTCCTGCATGGCATGGACTGTGCATCAGGCCAAACTTACAGCCATCACCTGGGCTAGAGGAGGTTGGTAGAGGACTTTTGTAGAAAAACATGTTCAGGAATTAAAGTCAAAAAATGTTTTCTTCTGCACTGTGGTTAGTTGTATATTTATTGGATAGTCATTAAAATAATTCAATTGTGGAAATAAAAACAATGTAAATAAGATAAAAGAGTATTACTTGATTTTTTAATGAGTGTTTATTTCCTACTTGAGAGAGATATAAACAAAAGCATATGTGACTGAAAAGAAGATGTGGGCATTCATCAGTTATTTTTTGTGTTTGGCACCCAGAGGCTGGGCTCGTTCATTTTGTTTATGGAAACTGCTCAGTTGTTCAGCTGTTTCGATGATCACTAGAATAATGTGCGTGCCTCATCATTTCTCAGTCTGATGCTGGGCTTTGTAACCCAACAGTGGACAGACAGGTCTCTACATCCAAGATGGCCTAGCAGGGCTGGAGAGATGGCCTAGCAGGGCTGGAGAGATGGCCTAGCAGGGCTGGAGAGATGGCCTAGCGGTTAAGAGCGCCAACTGCTCTTGCAGAGGACTCGGGTTCGGGCCCCAGCACCCACATGGTGGCTGAGAACCGTCTTTAACTCCAGTTCCAGAGGAATCCAATACCCTCTTCTGACCTCTTTGGCATTGCACTACATGGGTGCCCAAACCTGCATGCAGACAGTACATTCATACACATAAAAAATAAATAAAATTAAAAAAAAGAAAGCTGAAGCAGCAGGATTGGAAGTTTGAAGCTTGCCTGGGATACACCAGGATAAATAATAATAATAATAATATATTATAATATTATTATTATTATAGTAAAAGAACTACAACGGGAAATAAAATAAGTCTGGTTAAGCAATGAATGTGAATTTTTCTTTTTTTAAACAGGGTCTTCCATAGAACTCATTATGTAAACCAGGCTGGCAAGATCCCTCTGTCTCTGCCTCCTGAGTGCTGGGATTAAAGGTGAGCAACACTACACCCAGTGTGTGAATGTGATTTTTTTAAAAAAGCCCCAAGAAAGGTTTCTGCTAGGCAGTACTGCAGTGTATGGGCAATGCAAAAGATAACAGTACACAGGGCATGGAGGGCACAGAGAGAAGAGAAAAATGCTAGAGCTGTCCATCCAGTTCAGTCCAACCCAGATCCCAGCAGTTCATATCTTCCGAAGTATCAGACCCTGCAACTTCCCAAACAACTTCTACTTTTGTTCCTCAAGGAATTCTGCAGGTGCCAAAGACATAAAGCATTGGGCACGTATTCAAAATGAGAAACACAAAGATTTAATGGGCTACAGATGGACTTCAGACATTGATTCTTTAGGTATCCTTTGAGATCCTACTCTGAGCAGGACAATGTGGGATAAATTGGAAATGGATTAGACCCCAAGAACTTACAGTTTGGGGAATGTGAGACAGACACATACGTTGTTATGGTACCGCATGATGAGTGTGACGTGTGCCATGAGAAAACCACAGGAGTGAGTGCAACCAGGAAGTGCTCAGAAGACAACACAGGGGCTGGAGAGATGGCCTAGCGGTTAAGAGCTCCGACTGCTCTTACAGAGGACCTGGGTTCAATCCCCAGCACCCACATGGCGGCCGAGAACCGTTGAAATTCCAATTCCAGGAGCAACTCCAGTTCCAGGAAATCCGACACCCTTTCTGACCTCCGCGGCATTGCAGACACGGGTGCACAAACTTGCATGCGACAGTACATTCATACACATACAGAAATAAATAAATGCCGGGCGTGGTGGCGCACACCTTAAATCCTAGCATTTGGGAGGCAGAGGCACACGAATCTCTGTGAGTTGAGTTGAGGCCAGCCTGGTCTACAGAGTGAGTTCCAGGACACGCCAGAACTACAGGGGATACCCTGTCTCGAAAAGACCAAAAAAAAAAAAAAAAAAAAAAAAAAAGAAGACAACACAAATACATAAAGGGAGGGTCTGGTAATTAGCAAATTCCTTCTCTCTCTGAGTGGCTTTTCATCTGGTCCTTTGGTGCTCAGTTTCTCTTCACTCCCAATGTTAGGGAGAGATACCTGGTTTAAATAGGAACTACTGGGCTGGAGAGATGGTTAAGAGCACTGGTTGCTCTTGCAGAGGACCCACATGGTGGTGGCTAACGACTGTCTGAAACTCCAGTTCCAGGGGAATCTGACGCCCTCTTCTGAATGCTGCAGCACTGCACAACACAAATGCACTTATATAAATGTTGGTATAACACTCATATATTTAAAATAAAAATAAATCAATAAAAAACAAATAAGGCTGGGCTTGGTGGCGCACGCCTTTAATCCCAGCACTCAGGAGGCAGAGGCAGGCGGATCTCTGTGAGTTCAAGGTCAGCCTGGTCTACATAGCAAGCTCCAGGCCAGATGGGACTAAAGGGAGACCCTGTCTCAAAAAGACCAAATAAGTAAATATGAACTGCCATGTGAATAACAGTTTCTGTATATCGAACTGTTAGTTTATGATATTGTATTTCTTTTCTTTTTTTTGGTCTTTTCAAGACAGGATCTCCCTGTAGCCCCAGATGGCCTAGAACTCGCTCTGTAGACCAGGCTGGCCTTGAATTCACAGAGATCTGCCTCTGCCTCCCAAGTGCTAGGATTAAAGGCGTGTGCCACCAAATGCCTGGCTTTATGATATATTTCTAACAAACAGACCTATCAGTGGCTGCAAAATATACCCTGTGAAGAGGAATGTAGCTCTAGCTGCTGGGTCATCATGTCACTAGTCCACTTTTGATAGAATAGTCACCCCAGACAGGAAGACTCCCACTTTAAATTGGACTCATCATGCAGAATGAAAACAAGTAACAGATTAGCCTCAGAGACAAGGTCCCCAAAGCAGTTTTAGTTGACCCTGCCACAAGAACTGCCCCCTTTTCTCCTGGAGGTTAGGGACAGGAAACATTGTCTCAAGATGGGGGGAAGAGACGATGCAATTATGTGATACAAACTTTACTTGTATTTCCAATATCATTCACTTGCCTAAACTTAACCTGAGCAATTAACCGACATTGCACATAACAGTAAAATCACCAACGGATGAGTTTACATGTCCGAATATTGCAAACACATGACAAGGCTCATGGCCCCAAAAGACCTCTTGATAACTGGCCATATGTGTCAAGGGAAAAAATAGCCTTTCCTGAAGCAAACCAAGGCTGCAACCTTCCTACTCTTTTAGCTCTTCTCAAATCTTCTTGGAAGACTCACATGGAGTCTCATGTGTGTACTAGCCCCTTTCCTAGTGGCACTGAGTGTATGTTGCCAACGGTGCATGGAAGATATAAGCTCATAACACCCATTAGCATTAATGGGAGTTATCCACGTAAATCCCCTCACATCGATTAGAGAATAGGCCCCTTTTGATTTTAGAAATCTTTCCTGTGAGGATTTCCCTTGTGTCTAGTATGGGCATATAAATGGCCATTTTATTGTATTAAATATGTATCACATCCATCATGTTTAATGCTGTGCTGTGATGAAGGCTTCTCAGTTCTAGGATCAGTTCGGAAAATATTTAAACTTGGCAAGCTAAACAACTCTCAGCGGAGAAGGCCTAAGGGCCCCACTCAAGGGAACATTATCTACTATTTATGCTTGATTTAAAAAAAAAACCCACACATACACAACACAACTGAGATGTCTTAGATGAAAAAAAAGTGTGGACATTGTTTTTGACTAAATTATAGGCTTTTAATATTCATTAGCACTGACTTTTCCATTACCCAGCCAAGAAAATCTGTATATAAACCAGGAGAGAGGAAGATGTTACTGCTTGGTTTCAGCAGCAGTAACATCTGTTGTTTGTTCACTGCCACCCAAGAACAGCTATAGGCCAGCTTGGCTTCTGACCTAAGGTATCCATGTGGAAAGACCGATACCCAGTCTCCCTCCCACACCATGGCATTCCCACAGAGATGCAAAAAAAAAGGACTCTATTCTTCACCTTCGGTGATGATGCATTGATACCAGGGAGTGGCTATTTGTGTATCTCCAAAGGCAGGAGCAGGCTGACCTTGCCTAAAGGCTGCAGGCTGCAGGCACAACTGACCAATACACCACTCATCTGGGCATGCTTTCAGCAGATAACCCACATGTCCCCTCAGTCCCCATTCTTTGACGCTCTCTTTTTTCGTACATTTCCCTGTTTGCACAGTAAATAGATTTGGAACCCGAGCATGAGGTCTGATTTTCAGACTGCCAGTGTTGAGATGTCCAGTTTTCAGCAAGCTAGGTAAGTACTCTAACCTTTCTTTCATTCTCTGTAAAATGGGAAAGTAGCACACTCGCTGCAGTAGTATGTTCAACATAAAATGAGATCATGACCAGGAAGCCTGGCTCAGCCTCCAGCATAGGGCAGGTACTCTTCCAGTACTAGACATGAGGAAGTACCTGTAGGATTGTTATGAAGGGACTGTGGCGACAGGCAGGCCGAAAACATGTGCAGACACTGAGGTCATCAACGCTATGGGAGGTATTTTTTGACCTTTTGCCCCGGGGAGTGACCCTACTGTCAGGACAGTGTCACCACATCCAAAGCAACTCAGGTGCTAAGAGAAGGATGCCCATTTCCCAGGTTTGTCAAGACTGCACTTAGATCTCACACTGTATGAGGGATTTGCCAGGCCACTTCATTAGCATGTATCTCCGACCACAGACTCCTTTTAGGGAATAAGCAGGTCCATATAGCACAGCTGCTACATCCATTTAGATTCATAGATCAGGGAAAAGCAGTCTTGATTTGGCCAATACTTAAGAACTCACTAGTGCAGAGATGTATATCCAGCTCTAGGCTTCCTCTCTTGGGGAGACACCTGGTATCCCCCTATTCCCACTGCCTGCATTTACCAGATAACACATCATATAAGAAATAACAGTTTGGCTGGCGTTATTGTAGTTTATCATGGGAGAATATATACACATAGTACGTTTCTTCAGGAAGTCCCAGCTTGTCGTTTCTTCTTTTTTAGATATTGCGGGTGTACAGAGTTCTCAGGAGTCGCGAAGAGAGTGCTCAGGGAACAATTCTTTCGGCCCCTTCCTCATATCTTATTGCTTCTTGCAGAATTAATTGACTCCCCCTTTTAATCATCTGGTCGGAAAGGTGTCTTCTTCATTCTTTCTTTTTAAGAGGAGAAATGCATTCAATTCACAGTTAAACATATTTCACAGTGCTAGCATCATAGTGTACATAAAAAAAAATACGCCTTGGCCTTTGTAGACCTTTATTTCTCTTCAAAGCTTCTGCAATGAAAGGAAACTTCCAACTATGTCCAGTGAGCCACAGCACACAGCACTACATGGTGGAAACTGGTGACATTTACAGAAGAGGAATATTAGGAAAGCATTCGTGGGCTTATTTGTTAAGATTAATGGGGAAGGATTATTAAAGATCTGGCTTTTCATATGTATACATGTGGGTTTGTAAAGATGGGGGCTGTGAGTAGAGGAGAGAGGCAGGATTTAAGAAGACAAAGGCC
>VZQC01010984.1:1956487-1991487 GCA_009823505.1 Rhizomys pruinosus | reverse complement strand
ATAGCATTATGGAGAAAAAGAAGGAAGAACCCAGGTAGAGAGGAAGACACGGCGAACAAGCAGCCCGCCTTGTGATTTTTGCTGGTTTTAGAGAATATTTCCGAACAGTTTAGCATTTCATTTTAAATGATGAACATATGATTATTTTGTAGTTATGGGAAAGATGTTTGAAAATATTTCTAAATGATACGTCTTCAACTACTTAGCTAAACAGATCTGCTCAAGTGAATTGGAATTGGAAAAAAGCATTTTGCAATTTAGCGTGTTTTCCTAGGCAAGCTTACCTAAAGCAAGAAAGTGGTTGTTGAGGAGATATTTAATTAATTTGCTGTCATTTGAATTGTTTCTTTGAAAAGCTTCTGAAGCACAATGCTTTTTTCCCCAATTATGAAATTATCATTTTTATAAAACATTACGTTGTTCTAATGGTCATCTTATTCAGTGTTAAGTAGGTGCTCACTTATAGCTATCAAAAGACAGGAAAAAAAGAAGCGTAAGATTTACTCTGGCTTTGGACAGCTTATTCAGTAAACACTTTTTTTTTTATTTGCTCATTTGTAAGGATAAGGCAAAGAATAAAATCTAATTTCTTATTTTATTAGAAGTCGGTATCAGAGTGATGCAGGACTGTGGATTTAAGAAATCTATAAATCTCTTTAATAAAGGCCTAGGGAATTATTAGCAAGAACAAATGTAAAACGTTTGACAGTTACATTTCTAAAAGAAAAACACAATAATCTCATTAAAGAAATTACTGACAGCACCTCACAAATGTTAATGGGGGGAGTAACAAAGGATATACACTATCAGAAGGCAGATTATCTTTTTCTCTTTTAGACGTTGACTATCGATTTAACTCATCGGGCATATCAAAATGCCAAGTTTGTTTTTTAACTCAACAGTCTTTTCTCAGTAACATCAGGCAATTCAGAATAAAAAAACATGTATCCAATGGTCACTAAAATTGTGACACAAAGGATTGCTAGACCCATTCAAGGAGGAGCTTTATATCAAAATGACCCTGAATTCTGCAATAGAACAACTCTACAGAAGGGTTCCCTGAAACAAAATAAAATTTTCATTCTGAGATATGTATGGATAAAGGTAAAATTGCATACATGTATATAAAATGTTTTGTCTTGATGTCCATAAAGGAAATTATTTAGGTTTATATGGTAAATTCATTGCTTCAAAGTTATAATTTTATTTTTCATTTATTACACTCCTATTATTTTTTTAATAAGCGCTGAATACATTACTTACTTCAATGGTGGTTAAAACAGTCTCATAAACGAGAAAGAGATTTGCTTTCAAGGAAAATCAGAATTATGAAATATCATCTATCCTACCTCCTTAATGCTCCTTCATGTTAAGGGACTAGGTATGGTGCTTCCACTTAGGTCCATCTAGTGCTTTTGGAAGCACTCTGTGTAACATGCCAAATCATGCTATGCGTCCTGCAGAGGTCCATTACACTGAATATTATGCATCTGGGTCAAAATTAAGAAAGACGGTTTGCACACTTAATTCTTTAATCTTTCACCTGAGCCTCTTAAATGTCTCAATGTTCTGAAAGCTGCATACTTCTCTGAGATGCAGTAAATATTCAATTATGTCCGTTTTGTACTTGAGAAAATGAAAGCACTTAGAGACTACTGATCGGAATAATGTTTTCAAATGTGTTAATGCAGCTAAGCAATCTTAAAGCCTTGGTCGAGACTCACTGGGCACATTGCCTGACAAAGAGCTCAGCAGTGAGAAGAGGAATCCCAGATTCCCACAGTGTGGGAACTCAGACCAGCCACTGAGCAACCTTCATTTCGGCACACCTCAATTCAAGGTGAAATGCTTTACATTTGGGGTGTAATTCTCTGCTGAAGTACAGTATGCAGGGAATTGCCAATGCCTTTTCTGGCTTAGGAAGAGATATCTCCTGCCTTAATTCATATTAATTTAAAATATAGCATGAAGGTAAAAATAGCACTCTACATAGAAGACAAAAGGTGTCTGACATAACAGACAATCCACTCAATTTTGCCTACAGTCCTTGATTTTCAAAGGAAAATTTTAGTCAAAAAAAACCCTATAAAATTTATAACTAAAATCCTTTACATAATTTGAAAGAGCCACAGGATTTAAATTTCTCATATTTTTATTTATACTGTAAAAATTCAAATCGATTATTTCATCTTTGGACTGTAAATTTTTGGTGCAATAGAGGAGGAAGTGGTTTTCTATAGCTAGAGTCACCTTCTAAGCCTGTAAATAACTTATACATTTCATTTGCCAAAAGTTCTTAGGAACATTTTTATATAGGTTTTGCTGATAATTTTAAAGTATTTTAATGGACCAAAGTTTTCTGCAAGGAATTCCAAATGAATTTCTATGTGTCATTACTCATTACACATGTGATCTGGTTGTAAGGGTTCCTAAGCTTATTTCTCAGGGTTCTGAGTCAGAAGAAGCTCACATGACATGCAACAAAAATCATTTCACATAAAACAGAAATTTCCTCAGAAAATAGTGTTTGATCCTTAAGAAAATTAAGATTCATTTAAAAAAAATGTGTTAAGTATTCTCACCATCTGGGAAGTGAGGATGCAGCGCAAACTCTACTCTTCCTGGAGTGAGGGAACATGACGGAGCATCGGCTATGTGCTTCCTTGTGCATTGCCTTATTTTGTGTAAAAGACTTTATCTTTTAGGTTTAGATTCACAGAAAAATTGAGAGAGTATCCCAGAGAGTGCCCATACAACCTGACCCCAATTTCCAATATAATTAACATCTTGTATTAAATTATATTTGTTATGACTATTAGACCCATATTAATATGTTACTGTTAGCTAAAGCCCTGGTTTTATTCCTTTTTTTCCCACCCAGTGTCTATTTTCTGCCCAAGAATCACACCCCTAAAACCGCATTACGTTGAGTTGTCATTTTTCCTTAGGCTTCTCCTGGCTGTGATGGGTTCTCCGTTTCTCTTTATTGTTGATGACCTTGACAGTTTTGAGGAATATAGCGGTCAGGTATTTTGTTGCCTGTCCCTTCACTGGAATTTTCCTGATGCTTTTCTTATTAGACTTGGGCACCTCACTTGATTTTAATCACAATCCTATTAGGTTGATATTTTGCAGACAAAGAAGCAGCAGTGAACAGAGTTGATGTAAATTAACTACAGTTATCCAGTCAGTGAGGAATCTGTGATGCCCCTGTGAGCACAGGTTCAGCTACTCTGGGCTGTCAAGCAGATATTATGCTCTTCTGTTTAAAGAGTGCCCTGTGTTTGTTTACTTACTTTATTTTTACGAGGCTTAATTTGTTTTCCCATGAGAATGGAGTCTAATTGCCCATTTTGCCAAAGGAAAAAAAATACATGAGCAGATAAATAAAATTGTACAGGAATTAAAAAATCAGTTTTAAAGCTTACTTACAGAAAAAGAGCCAGGCTTATGGACTCTGTGAATATTAAAATAGACAGCATCCTTCAAAAGACTCTGTGTAGCATTTATCTCGTGGTCAAGTACAGAAGCAAAAGCAGCCATTTCATCCTCTTCTGTACCCAATTCCAGGATAGAAAAGACCTCAGGGGAAGCCTTTAAACTGCCTTTTCAGGAAATGGTCTGCTCCTGTAGGCATTTAAGTTGACTTGGAGACAGTAGCAGGACAAAAAGCTTCTGGGCAGCTGTTTCAGGTTGAGTTAGATATATGGTGTTGAGAAGGCTTGGTTCTTGTTGGGTAGCACTCTGTTATCTGTTCATCCCTGCCCTTTCATATCCAGTGGCAGTATTGATTAGATAACAAGTTATAAACAGAAATAGAAAAACAAAAGTTGCCATTTAGCAGACCTTTTAGGTGTGCTATAGAGTGTGATATGGTGAGATAGAGGAAGGACTTAACCATGGAAGCATAATCTGTGCTCCATATTAATCCAGAGTTGACTGAAGAATTTATACGGAGATATTTCAAAGCTGATATAGATGCAGGTTCTATTCTTGGCAAGCCAATCAGTGTCTGGAACACCAGCATTTCTGTGTAGAGAGCTACTCACCTACGTCTAGTAGGAAAAGATCCAAAATAATAAAAGAACTTTGCAAAAAAAAAAACCCCACCCCACGTTGATCAAGAGACTTTAAATTAATCGAGGCCATGCCAGTTTCTATGCTACCAAAGTACTCTGGAGAGAGAATTCTGCAAAGCAATAGGGTATCAAACACCCAGAGGAGCCTTTGGTACTGTCTTGCCATAAAATATAAGAAAAAATGGCAAGACTTCTATGAGTTTGGTTTTCATTTTAAAAAAGTGTTATGTTTCATCACGTTTAAACACCATTCAACACGCAAGTGTGGGAAAATGCCATGGTGGACTCATAGCTTAACTCTGTTCTACAGAATGTTATCAGATGTGCTTATAGCTCCAACTTAGGCTCAATTTGGTACCTAGGAAGTTAATTAGCCTTATTGATAAACAAAACACTTCCTACCCACAGACACTAATAACTGCAGTGCTACAAGAAACCCCAAAACATGCTGAATGAAAACCATAGTTATTCTACCCACAAATCTTGTAAACAGTTATGTGTTTACAAGAGCTCTTTGCTCCACACATAACCAGCTGGTAGTTGAGAGCACTTAGGGCCCATTAATTCGTATGTTGATGGAGAGGGTCAAATATTTGAGAGAATAAAAATGGTGTGCTCCTTAAGCATCTCCTGCCATGCTTACGTGGCCTCTGTACATGGTCTTCTGTGTGGAGATTGAGCCGAAGTGAGTTGCATGTCTCGAGAGAGCCAGATGTACCCATATCACCTTTCCTGACCGCTATTCTGAGGTCATGGCAGTGTGATCCCCACTCTATACCATTGCTCAAAGGGAATAACAAAGGCCAGAGCTCATTCAAGATAGGAATTCGAATCTACTTTGTTATATGGAGTCAAAATATTTTGAATCCAAATGGTCACTAGATATCAGACTTACTATGTGGTAACAGGTTGTTTAAACATAAGGTTTCTTTTGACTTGTTAATTTTGCACAATTAAGCATTTATCATAGATGCAGAAGTCAACAAATACATAATTAATGTTAAAGCCTAGACAAAAGAAATAATAGTGGTTGCATTCTGATGTCATTTCTAGAAAAGTTAGAAGTTAATGCAGTATTTACACACTATCTCTATGAATTACTTGTTATCAGATAGACATTCACATTTTCCCTACAGTTTATCTCACTGAATTCTCCTGACAATTCTATAAGGAAGACATTGCATTGTCTTCCTCTATTAAGGGTCATAAAAGTGAAGGAATTTTCCCAATTTTAGGACTATTTACCAACTGCTTTTCTTTTTTTATGTATTTTGTTTCTTTTTTAATTTTATTTATTTATTTTTTTATGTGTATGAATGTACTGTCTGCATGTAGGTCTGTGCACCCGTGTCGTGCAATGCTGAGGAGGTCAGAAGAGGGTGTCGGATTCCCCTGGAACTGGAGTTAAAGACGGTTCTCAGCTGCCATGTGGGTGCTGGGAATCGAATCCGGGTCCTCTGCAAGAGCAGTCAGTGCTCTTAACCGCTGAGTCATCTCTCCAGCCCCGATTCATGTTTTGTATGTGAATACTTGGTATTCTGCGTGGACACAGGAAATCTTTAAAAGTATGTAAAACTTGGTTTGAAATGAACGTGTTCCCCCTTAAATGTAAACTTTTGTCTGCTTTGCAGGGTGCCTTCTGCAAAGACACTGGAGTCGTTTTGCATCTCTCTTTCACCCATCGCTATCTGTTCTGATGGAAGTAGATGTGATGTAAGCACTGAAGAGGGAAAGACTTTCCAGGATACACACTCCCCCCACCCCCACCCCCATGCCCCATAGCGTATTAAGCTGGCAACAAAATGCCTTTCCAGTCAGGCCCAGCAGTCTGTGTCCAGGGGAAAGTGAGGACCGGGTTCCAGGGGCTCCCACTGTGAGAAAGAGATTGCAGTGGTACTCGGCTCTTCTGCCCAATTAGGTCAGGGGACAGCCTAGGGAATGAAGAAATAAGAGCGTTAGGTGATGTGGCAATCATGTAATCAGTCAGAAGCAAGGAACAATGGACAGTTGAAGGTGCAGGCAACAAGGTGAGAGTAGCCAGTCGTAGACGTGAAAGCTATTTTGCATGATCGAACATATAAGAGCGCAGGCCTGTTTCTCTCCACACAGGTAGCTGCCTTTGAAGTTTCAAATTTATAATTCAGAAATATATTATGGACATATTGGAAATGAGGACACTCTTGAGTCGAATATATATCTTCTTTATTTACCAGGCTGTCTGTGTATCCTATTACAGAGTCAAATAATGATGGTGTTCCGTGTGTTCATTCAGCAAACAGTATCGAGCATTTAAGATGTGAAAGCTTCTGGCGACATGAAGATGATTACTGAGTTGTTGGCTCCTGGGAGAGACAGACCAGTTAGTTATCAGAATATGGTTTATGTGGCAGACGCAGTCACACACAGTAACAGGCAGGCTGGCTGCACACTGGGACAACTGGGGGAAGCTCTTGAGAGGTGAACCAGATTTCAGAGAATGGACTGTGTGTTCCTGGGAAAGATCCTCTGATGGAGGGATCAATGTGTGGAAAGGCCCAGAGGACGTACGTATTGGATATGCCGAAGCGTTCAGGGCTTCTGAAGCTTAAGGTGTGTGGCACTGAAGGACTGGTGGGAGTGGCAAAGCTGAGACAAGCCTTGCATCTTACGCCCTGGAGTGGAACGTCATTCACCTGTGCATTAGCTCCTGCTGTTTATAATAACTCACTAGAAACGAAGCATAAATTCAAAATCTATCTTTTCAATCTTCTCTTCTGAAGAAAATGAGGATAATTATTTTTGTTTTCATTCCTATCACCTATTTCTAATTTACACCTTCCTTATTAGTTCTCCATATGGCTGCAACAACCTCCAGATTTGTGGCTCTCATAAAATGTCTTCCCTAAGACTTTCCACCAACTGATTCCAATCTAATTTTAATATATATACATATATATGTATATATATGTATGTATATATATGTATATATGTGTATATATATTTTATATATATATATATATATATATATATATATATATATACCACACTCTTGCTTTGTTGGGATGTCTGACCTATCTTTAGTTAATAGGGCCTGTTCTAGTTCGCTTTTTTTAAATTTAGTGTGATAAAACACTATCTAAAGTCACCTTGGGGAGGAGAGGGTTTATTTCAGCTTATAGGTTACAATGCATCATCAAGTGAACCTGGAGGCAGGAACTGAAGCAGAGACTGGGCCCTCCTCCACCAATTAGTAATTAAGAAATGTCTCACAGACATGACCACAGGCCAAAGAGATGGAGGAAATCCCTCAACCGAGGTTCCGTCTTCCCAGGTGACTCTAGCTCGTGTCAAGATGACAAAAATTAACCAGCACAGAGTTCTGCCATCTAGTTTATTCTCTACTAATATCTATTATCTGATATAGTTTTCAAGACTCAGGACAAAGCTACTTACTATGAGAGCTGACACCTCAAGCTTCTGAATTCTTGAAATGTATTTTGTTTTTTTTTCTCTTGTCCTTTCTTTTTGTTTTGGTGCCAGGCTTTGAATCCATGGCTTGCACATGCTAACTAATTGCTTCACTGGTGAGCTGTATCACCAGTCTCTCAGTGTGCTAGATAGTTTTTACTGTCTACTTGACAAAACTGGAGTCACTAGGGCAAGGGAACCTCAACTGAAGGACATTGGAAAGGCCTATGGCCCTGTCTGTAAAGCGTTTTCGTAATTGCTAATTGTTGTAGGAGGGCCCAGCCCACTGTGGGCAGTACATTCCTAGGTTAGGTAGTCCTGGGCTACGTTAAAAAATAGTTGCTCATGAGCTAAAAGTTCGGGGAGAGACAGAGAGAGAGAGAGAGAGCAAACCCGCAGCACTGTTCCATGGACTCTGCCTCAGCTCCTGCCTCTAGGTTCCTGCCTTTAGTCCCTGCCTTGACTTCCCTCAGTTAACTGGAAGTGTGAGATGAAATAAACCTTTTCCTCCCCTTTGGTCTTTCTCAACAGAGAAAGAATGACTAGAACACCCAGCTTGTGAATTCTTCTTGCTCAAAGTTCAAACCAAAAATGTCTACATTCCCTGTATTGGAAGTTATGAGATTTTAGCAAGAAATAGACTCCGGGACTGGAGAGATGGCCTAGTGGTTAAGAGCGCCAGCTGCTCTTAAGAGGACCCAGGTTCGATCCCCAGCACCCACATGGCGGCTGAGAACCGTCTTTAACTCCAGTTCCAGGGGAATCCGACGCCCTCTTCTGACCTCCACAGCATTGCATGACACGGGTGCACAAACCTACAAGCAGACAGTACATTCATACACATACAAAAATAAATAAAATTAAACAAACAAACAAACAAACAAACAAAAAATTTAAAAAGAAAGAAATAGACTCCATGTTGTAGTTTTTCATCCATAAGAACAGGTAAAATACCAGTAACATGCTTTGTGGGGTGATCGTATAATTTAAAAAGGAGAAATAGGGGAAAAGCTTTTGCAAAACTTGTAAGTATACGTCAACATGAGCTATGATATGGAGAATGTACAGTTTTCAAAAGCAGAATGAGCTAGATCTAGTGATGCATGGCTGGAATAGAAGCACTTGGGAGATGGAGGTAGGAGGGTCACAAGTTCAAGTCCAGGCTCCACTCCATAGTTAGACTGTCTCACAAAACAAAAAGAGAATGCAAAAGAAACAAAAGTAGAATGAAAGTTAAAAAAAAAACCTACACAGTTCAAATTCTCGTAAAGGCCATATACTCAATATATGATTATGACCAAGTTCCCAAATCAATTTTTATGAGTATCGCTGTGGCAATTCAGACCATGTTAATAATCTGCACATCACAGCATTGCAAGGTGACTCAGTGAGAGGCCACATGTGCCAAGAACTTGAAAAGCAGAGCACTCTATGGCTATGCAAATGAAAGTCATCATTATTTGTTCCTTAAGTCTTCATTCTCTTTGGATTATTGATAGATGTGTCTTAAAACACATATGAAGACATAAGGCATATCAGAAGAAGATGAAGCTTTAATCACATTTATTCTCTGTCAGAAAAAAGAAGTCAAGTTCCTAAGATCAAGGTGTTTCTTTCCAGAACCATCCTCCCTCTGTCTTGAGTGTGAGAGGTCTTCTCAGGCCCCATGTTCTTCAGTGGCAGTATAACTTCTGTGCCTGGGAATTGTTATCTGCATGCTATAGTAGGTAGAAGATGAGTTTATCTCTTTTGTGTTTCTTAGTCTTACACATCTGAATCATTACAGGAAGTTTCCTTTGCCCTTGCTCATCCTTATCAGTAGAGGTTTTATAATCACAATTTCTCACATTGCTATAGTTGCAACCCTCATCTTCGCACGGTGTTCCCCCTCTGGTATCTAACCCTGCAATATATCAATATTCCCTTTACTTTATAACTTACTGGAAAAATTCAATTTTCACATCTGTCTTGTGCATTTTGACTGATACTTTGCTCCCTCTATGCAGATATTACTGGGAATTCCATGCATGTAAAACTGAATAGGATAGAATGGAAACCAAATGTTAAAGTTCAGCTCTAACACACATAGAACTCTTTTTCTATTACATGAATATTTTAGAAGCTATCCTCATCATCACTCAATACTATTTTAGCTTTTGCGCATACTATGTGAGGAATTATTATTTACATGTCTGGATTTCTCATGTTATCTGTAATTGGTTAATTGTAGATAGTAGACAATTGGTTCAAGTATTCCCCCCTTGAATATTGTCCCTTTGTCCCAAATCCACAAGTTAATGACAATTCAGTCATTGGAGTCTAAGTAGAATATCACTTATAAAAGAGAATGATAAGAAATATATGCCAGTGCAACAGGGGCTGGAGAGATGGCTGCTCTTGCAGAGAGGATCTGGGTTTGAATCCCAACACCCACATGGCAGCTAACAACCATCTGTAACACCTGTTCCAGAGGAAATCATCGCTTTCTTTTGACCTCCGTGGGCATTGCATGCATGACACAGGTACACTTAATAGACATGTATGCAGTATGCTCATACACATAATAGAAAATAATAAATAAATATTAAAAAAGAACAACAGAAATGTCATCTTTGCACAAAGCTAATGTAATTATATTTAAGAGTCTTAAGATACCTGTTGGTGACTCCTACTGCCCAAGCCACCCATAGTAAATGTTAAGGGTCATTTTGCTTCTAATGTCCCAAAAGAGCTTAGTCCCTCAGGATCAGCTTTTATAAATGGTGATTTTTTAAAAGGCAGATCAATGGCTTTTCAATACCTTAAATGATTGTTACTATTTAATATAGTTATCTACAAAATACTAATTGAAGGCTCTTTTCGACTCTTCAATGAGCAACATGAATGTTGAGTCAATATATATTTCAAATTAGGCAGTCATGGCAGGTGTATAGTGAGATATTAACATGCGTTGAGCATCTATAGCATGCTGAGAAACTGCCAAAGGATTGAGTTTCATCATTTCTCTACTGATATGTCTGATATGTCAACTGCACTGCTTGCTTCCATGGTACAGATGTGTAGGTTTATTGAGACTTGTCATACTCCAAAACCCAATTTTTTTCTACTTCACATAGAAGAAGACATGTATGAAGCTTTTTAAAATTTTTTTTATTTTTTTAAATTTTATTTATTTTTTATGTGTATGAATGTACTGTCTGCATGTAGGTTTGTGCACCCATGTCGTGCTCCATCCATAGAAGTCAGAAGAGGGTGTCAGATTTCCCTGGAACTGGAGTTAAAGATGGTTCTCAGCTGCCATGTAGGTGCTGGGGATCAAACCTGGGTCCTCTGCAAGAGCAGTCGGCACTCTTAACCACTAGGCCATTCCTCCAGCCTGAAGCTTTTATAACACAAGGTTGAAACTCCTCTCATTGTATTCTGTGCAGTTTTGACTATATTTTCACAACTTACCACAAATGTTAAGACCATCTGGAGCTCTGTAAACCAAGATCTTCTCTAGCAACACTGAAATAGACATATATATGTGTATATATATGTATACATATATATGTATATATATACACATATATAATACATGCTGGGTGAGAATAGGAAGTAGGTCATCATTTACAATAAAAATATGATTCGTTTGACCACAAATTACACTCATCAAGTGGGTATTGAATGAATGCAGTGGTGGAGACAGTGCAGAGTGGATGATGTCAGAGATAGGGGACAGACACCAGGATGGAGATAATGTGTAAAAAGGACAAATCGGTTTTAACGATGTTGAACACTTTTTAAGATGTTTCTCAGCCATCTCTGTTTCCTCACTTGTGAAGTCTCTGTTCAGCTCTTTACTCCATCTCTTGAGTGGGTCATTTGTTTTCTTACATCTTTGTTTTTTGAGTAGTTTATATATTCTGGATGTTAATGCTCTGTCAGATGTATCACTGGTGAAGGTTTCCTCACACTCATTAAGATATCATCTCACTCTGATAAGACTGGCTAAGATCGTGAAAACAAAAGACACCAAATAGTGGAGAGGTTGTGGGGAAAGAGGAACACTCATCCACTGCTGGTGGGAATGTAAACTTGTACAACCACTATGGAAAGCAGTGTGGAGAACCCTTAGAAGACTCAAAATTAGTCTACTACCTGACCCAGTCATACCACTCCTGGGTATATATCCACAAGACTCATCCTACTACAAAGATACATGCACATCTATGTTTATTGCAGCTCTCTTCACAATAGCGAAGAGCTAGAACCAACCCAAGTGTCCTTCAACCAATGAGTGGATAGAGAAAATGTGGTACATCTACACAATGGAGTTCTATGCAGCAGTAAGGAAAGATGACATCATGAACTTTGCAGGTAAATGGATAGAGCTAGAAGCCATTATGCTAAGTGAAGTAACACAGGCCTAGAAAAACAAATGACAAATGGTGACCCTTATCTGTGGATGCTAGCACCAAATACCTAGTAGTAAGGCAAACTGAGCAATGTGTGGATTGTGTGTGTGTATAATATATATATATATATTATTATATATATTATATATATATTTTCTTTTACTGAAAGCAACTTTACCATTATAATGTGAATACCTTTAATGGGATCTAAAATTAACCTACCACTTATTTTCAGACTTTGTAATTGTGGCATATGGGGGGAGGGTATGTATGCATACTTTAGAGTAATATAAAATTAAAGGGGAAAATGTGAATTCCAAAATCAGTTACCCTCATTTGTGGATGTTAACACCAAATCCCCAGTTAAAAGGCAAGCTGAACAACGTTACTGTTATTTCTTTTTATCTGAAAACAACTGTGCTGTTATAATGTGAATCTCTTAACAGGCTCTAGAATTGACTTACCACTTATTTTCAAACTCTAATTACTGTATATGGGTGGAAGGAACGTATTAATATCTTAGAGTAATATAAAATTAAAGGAGAAAAATGTGAATGCTTAAACAAATTTTGGAATTAACATACATCCTCAGAGGTCATAATTTTGATACATATGTGATGGTTATATAGGAATATGTTGGAGCAATACAAAAGGGGGAGTGAACAACAACAATGACACAAAAGACTGGGTCAAAGAACTGACTGATACAGTTAAATTCTGCCCCAAACAACAAGCCTCTGCAGTGAAAAACTTTGGAAAGACTGAGAGAAAGATGCAAGACATGTATGGCATTAGGCATGAATAGGGGTGGGGTGGGAGGCAGGGAGAGGGGAATGTGTCTAAACTGGACTGAAAGATAATCTATGAAATACACACATCATCAATAAAAGTATTTTTTAAAAAGGATAAATCGGAATGCACCTAAAAAGTCTGAGAGGGAGCGTTGGGTGTGGTGGCACACCCCTTTAATCCTAGAATTTGGGAGGCTGGGACAGGTGGATCTCTGTGAGATTGAGAACAGCCTGGTCTACATAGTGAGTTTCAGGAACACTGGGGCTACAAGGAGACCTTGTCTCAAAAATAAATCTAAGAGGAACCAGGCATGCTACTGTACATGTGTAATCTCAACACTGGGAAACCGAGGCAGAGGATCAAGAGTTTGAGACCACATAGGAAGAACATGTTGCAAACAGCCCAACAAATTTAAAAAGTGTCTATATTATTATTTCCATCAATCCTTTGCAAATGTAGACACTAAGCCCAGAAATTTACTTCTGCATTACTTCTCACAGTCAGTTGACTCTACAGGCTTGGGCTTGGACTTTATTCCTGTCCTTAAGGAAGAGAACTTTCTAGGCTTCCATATTCTTTTTTTTTTAATTTTATTTATTTCTGTATGTGTAGGAATGCACTGTCTGCATGCAAGTGTGTTCACCTGTGTCGTGCAACGCCGCGGAGGTCAGAAGAGGGTGTCGGATTCCCCTGGAACTGGACTTCTCCTGGAATTGGAGTTTCAGACGGTTCTCCGCCGCCATGTGGGTGCTGCGGATCGAACCCGGGTCCTCTGTAAGAGCGGTCAGTGCTCTTAACCGCTAGGCCATCTCTCCAGCCCCTAGGCTTCCATATTCTACAGTGGTAGCAGACAGCACTGGTCAGATGGTTGTTGTCTATGAGTTCAAGTTCTAGATAGAATCTTTGGGTTTTGAAGCCACCACAGTACTGGATTAAGTCAGCCTGGTCCTTTGTGGGAGTCAGATCCAGAGGGCACTAAGCATGGTTCTACCCTGTACTGTCAGCGCTTCCATTTGTTAGAGGCGCTGTGGAGTCTTGTAGAATTCGCAAAGCATTTCCATCTCTATTTGCTCTTCATAATAACTCTTTGTAGAATTAAAGAATTTTCATGATGTGATGTCTTACTGCTATTAAAATTTCAGTCGAGATCTTTGCTTCTCCATATTGAATATCTTTTTCAGCACTTTTAAATTAGGTCACTGTTTCATTATGTATAGACTAGAGATGCTAATAATCTTCCCTGTCTGTCTTCAGAGACACTGGAGAAAGCAAATGAAACACTATTGGGAAAACCTGCAAGCAACTGCAAATCTTTACTTTCTTCTTCTTGTTGAGATGCACTAATATCTCAAGAGCTCCCTGAGGGAAGTCATGATGGCCATCTTGTCTGTTTTAGTAAGAGCATCCTACAGTGATTCCAACAAAGATTGTGGAGTTAGAATGCATGGGTTTGATTTCTAGCTATGGGAACCTATTAGAATACATATAGCATTGAAATTCTACCTTGTTTCCTTGTCTGCAAATTAGAGATCTTAAAACTGATGTGAACAGTAAATGTGTTGTATATACAAAATACTTTGAATATTCTCTGACACAAACCGAGTGTCTTTTAAATGTCAGGTTTTCCTATTAGATATCATCACTACTCTGAGCTATATTGTTAGATGATCAATACATTTTTCCAAATGTATGAAGGAAGTAATCAGCATAAAATAAATGGGATGGTTGACAGTCCAAAATTATATGAAAGACACAGAAATTGTTCAACCGATTTGCCTTACTGTCTAGTAAGATAATGGATGTTTGTAATGACAATGGAGTCATTGAGAAGTTGACTCCTTCAGAAGCTAGAAGCCATATTGGCAACTGAGACTTTCCTCAGAAGTGAGTGTGTTACAGAGAAGTCCTGGATGTTTCTTTTCCTATAATTATTATACATCTCTCTCATACAGAAAGAAAAGAGCTTAATTCTCAGAGAGCTCATTAGCCCCAGGACAGTGACTGTGTCTAGATTTTCTGAATCAGATTTATTTTTTTCCACCACCCTGAGCTGGCCACACAGAGTCTTTGTCTGTTAAATGTAATAGTGGGGCACCACATCCCTGATCAAGGTCTTTCTGTGCAACTGACAGTCTTTCATCTGTCTGCCAAAGGAGCCATGTTGGGAAGTGGCTAAGCATCCCAGAGGATGGGCTGAGGCACCCAGGGCTGCAGTCTATTTCTTCTTTAGGTGGTTCCCTAGGTCTGAGGATCATCGAGGGCTGAGTGAATGATCTCGGGCTGCACAGTTCTGCTGGCTCCTCAGCTATAGGGCAATGAGGCCTGATGCCAGGCACCTTTCTACAAAATGTTTTTGTTGAATTTTTTGAGAAGTTCGTACAATTAATTTTGACCGCATTCAGACTCCTTCTATATGCACCCTCTGAATACTCCTTGCCCAGCTAGGGTTGAGGCTTCTTCCTCTCACCTCTCTCTGCTGGGATTTTGTCTTCCTCCTCAAGAGATCACTTCCTTAGCAGGTTGCTACAGAGAGAGCCCCTTGTGAACCCAGGAATGTATGAAGTTTCGTTCTCTCAGAGAACAGAAGCAGAGAATGGTTATTGGTCTCTCAGAGGTGAATGGTCTCTGCACAAAGCAGAAAGGTCTCATCAGGGTGGTCCAGGTCTCTCATCTTACACCTAAGCATTTCTCAAAATGTAAAATATGAGCCACGGATTTCTTAGTAAAATATTAATAGTTGCATATTGATTTTTTTTTTTTTTTGGTCTTTTCGAGACAGGGTCTCCCTGTAGTCCCAGCTGTCCTGGAACTCACTCTGTAGACCAGGCTGGCCTTGAACTCACAAAGATCTGCCTGCCTCTGCCTCCCAAGTGCTAGGATTAAAGGCGTGCACCACCACGCCTGGCCAGCATATTGATTTTTTTAAAGAATGAAATTAGTTGTAGCCAAAGAAAGCTAATTATCCTGTGTAAAATTTTGTTAAAACAAACATACGTAGCTTTGAAAAGGCTATGTGGGTGATATGTGGACATGCTGAAATCACATAAGGAAACCACACAATGAAGCCAGTTACATTAAAGGGCAGTTACTAGAGAGTAACCAAGGTGCCTAGAGAAGCTACATTGTGACATTGTATGTACTTCTTTAAGAGACTGAATAACTAGTTCAAGAAGGAGACCCATTAACAACTGTAGAGCTCTAACAGAATAACTAAATATTATTTGAGATATCTGCAGCAACTGTCATGTGATAGGAGGATATTTATGATTTTTCTTGGTTCTGAAATACCAGCTATACCTGACATCACTATACTTTATTGCCTGCATTCATAATTGAAGGAAAATACATCAGAGAAACAGTGAAATTGTATTACTCCCCCCCCCAAATGCTCTGATATTAAGACCTTCTGGTCAGATGTCCTTGTAAGCTGGGTTCAAATCTCACCACCAACTAGAAAATGGGACGGAAATAGATTTTACTTTAACCTTACCTAAAAACTCTGGCTCTATGCACTGAGGAAAGGCGATGCTGAGGAGAATTTACAGTTCCTTGTATGCACTGCAAGGATGATGCACGTAAGTCACTTGGTGGGTGCTCAGCACCATGTTGGAATTCACTAAATATTATGAACTTGCTCCTTGGAGCCTAAAGGTGCGGGCAGGTGACCACCTGGCCGGCAGAATTCCTGCTTTGTTCAAGCTTCAGAAGTCTATCTATTCATGCACATTGCCTTACAGGCCTCAAAGGAGAGACTTCCATTTTTCTACAGAAAACATCTGATCCCTTTAGATGAGCTTGCTTTTCTTTATGCATGCATTTTGTGACTAAGAAAAATAATTTGGTTGACGCATATATGGAGAAGAAAGGAGAGCTAGGGATATTAAATCCAGTTAGTGCTTTCAGAGTATGCAACCATGGGAAAACGTGATAAAGCGAGACAGTTGGAGGCAGTAAGCATTAGAAGTGATGCAATTCAACAGGGGAAAAGAATTTACAAAGATATTTTGTGAACAGAGAAGGTGGCAGGGTTTTCTCTTCTAATGTACTCTGCTATGCTATTGTACGAGGTTAGAACTCTATGCAATAGTTCCCTATTATGGGCTAGGGATGCGGAGTCCCTCATGATCGACTCCACTTTAATGCTTTTAAAGTGAGTGAGTTTAATATTAAAAGTGAAAAATGCACAGGCAGATTTTGCCTAATGGAAATTTGTCCACTTTGCTTCTTGGTAAAAACCCTGCATCAGGAATGAGATTTGGGAAGAGTTGAGATAAAAGAGTTTGAAAATAGTTATTGATGAGATGCGATACTTACTGTTAAGTAGAAACCATGAAAGATCTTCGGCAGCTCCCTGGGATGGGAAGTTAACAATGCACATTGCTCTTATAATGGGACTGATATGCAAGTCTTTGGAGAGGATGATGTATGTGAAGAGAAGTCCATGGAGAGGACATTATGATATCAAGACAGTGACAAAACAAATTTCAATGCAAATCTGTAGAGACCATATTACAATGTCAAGGCAATGGCAAAATGTAAGTCTAGAGAGACCATTTTACAATGTCAAGACAATGGTAAAACAATGTCGCTGAAAGATTATTGAGACCACATTGCCATGTTAAATTACAATGTCAAAACATTATCATTGCACCTCTTTAGAGATCATGTAACTCTTTTAAGATAATAGCAAAACAATGGAATTTGAAACAGCAAACAATGGAACAAAGGAATATTATGTTAAGTCCCTGTTACTATCAAGAGATGATGGTAAAAATGGAAAGGCAAGTCAAAAGGTTGTTAAAGCAACAATCAATGACTAGCTAGCTATAAGAGGGTGCAGTACATCCAGTTAGCATTTGATTTCATTCTTGCTTTGAAGAGGGTAGAGGCTCTCAGGTAGCGATCAAGATTAGAAAATAAGTGTAGCCCCAGCTGATCGAAAATCAGGGCTAAAAGAGAGTAGGAGGTACCATGGCTGCAGATGCAACTGATTTATAAAGATTAGAATCTCGCTCTTCCTCTTGAAATAATTGGTTTATTGTTTTAACTAGTCATGTGAATCATGTTTATGGCAAGAAATTCAAAAAATCCTTAGGTTTTGATTTCTGCCTTGTCTATGACCTTCATTTGTGATATAGCATCCATCACTCACCACTTAAACTTAGATTCAGTTCACAGTCATTACTAAGTGTCAATCACTGTGCTAGGGGGCCTGGTATCACTGTGGGCAAATGGGCTTTTCCTGTCAAGCTGGGAGGAGTAGGGGCACGGTTGATACAAAGATGCTGTTAACACGTGGGGTGTAGACAGGGACTTCTGAATCTCAGCTCTGTTGCTCTCTTGTTCTGAATTTGAACACACTGCCTGTGAGGCTGACTTTAGGGTTCTTTATATGTAAAAACAGCAAGGATACACATGTGGTTGCTATCACTTACGTACAGGAAAACTGGATTGGAATCTAATGCTGTGTTGCTGTCTTGAACAAGTGGGGAATTTAAGTTTACTCATTTATCATCTAATGGGAACAGGGATTGTGGCATCATGGTTCTTTTCTAGTTCTAAGTTTGTGTTTTATCAGAGTTAACTAAAATGTTTATCGTATGCATGAGCATGTAACTGTCAAAAATATTGTCAATGATGCACATCACAGCACATTCAAAACCAGTTCCATTTATTTTTATAGGGTTTCATCTACATAAAGAGTTCTACAAATGAATTTTGGTATAATTTAAAGTTGAATGATAGTAAATACACATATATCACATATACGAGTGCACACATCTATATACCCATATACATGTATATGTATAAGCAGGCATCCAGTTATGTATATTCAGTTATTTCTTTGTAATTAGAACAATAGTTTAGAAACAGAGGCAATAACAGAGAGAAATCTCATCAATGAACCTTGTAGGTGTGGACAAACTTCTGGAAGTCTGAGTAGGAGGCGCAGACTGTTTTGGCAATCTACTCCATTAACAAATGGAGCAAAGACAGGGGTGTGTGAAAACATGGGGTGATAAATCTGGTCTCACTGGAGAATCAGACTTTAAAATAAAAGGCTTTGTTTTAGCACTGTTCAGGTATTAAAAAGCAGAGCAAAGCCATTTCTGTTCATCAAACACCTATTATGTGTTCATTTTCTGTACTTTGCCCACATTCCTCAAATTCCTACCCAGTCCTTGTGAAACTTTTCAGAAACAGGAAAAGAGGCCAAGAAAAGTTATATCATCTGCAGAAAGTCATTTTGCTGGCTAATGGCTTTGTCAGGAGTGGGGTCTGAGTTTATCTTCGAGAAACTTTTTGCAGGGGCTGGAGAAACGGCTCAGCGCTGGATGCCCTGGCAGCACAGCAGGGTTTGGTTCCCAGCACCCACATGGTAGCTAACAGTCAACCACTCCAATTTCAGGAGATTTGACGCCTTCTTCTGGCTTCTGTGGGCATTGTATGACACTGGTAGACTTATATACACACATAAATAACATACACATAAATAACATACAAATTAAAATAAAATACTTTTAAAGATAAATTATTGGACTAGAGAGATGGCTCAGTAGTTAGTGAACGCTGGCTGCTCTTGCAGAGGACTTGGGTTCAGTTCCTAGCACTCACCTGGTGGCTAAGAACTGTCTGAAACTTCAGCCCCAGGAGATACCCTCTTCTGGCCTCTGTGGGCATTGCATGCAGGGGTACACTTACATACATGCAGGCAATTCATTCATATACATAAAAAATTAAAATAATTGACAAAATACCCTTTTTTAAAAAAGAAGTTACATTCATCTTCCTCCTAGCTTCTCTTCTTTCTGGTCAAGTTTTTCATGTCAGTTCCCCATCTCTATCCCATTCAGGTCTTATAATTCTTCTTCTTTTAATTTTTAAAATATATTTTATTTATTTATTTTTACAATGTTTACTGATAGACACAAGTACATAAAATCAGGGCATGAATGTGATTTGATAGATTAAGTAGACTTAATTTCAATACTATAATAAGGGAACAATTCAAATTCTCACCATTTGTTTCACACCCACTAAAACCTCTTCAAGGGCATTAACGATCTCTCAAATCTGATCAGTTTTGTGCAAGTAAACCATGTTTTTTTTAAAAAAAGACTTGTGCACTTGCCCAGGCTCAAGGATATTGAAATCTAGCACATAAAGCCCATTACTAGAGGTAGAAATACAGGCAATATACTATTACAGCAACGACCATCAATTACAGTTAAGGATTTTCTGTAACAAACAAATTGGTAGTCTAATATTGCAACAACTCAAGTATTACTGAGCTAACTGCATTTCTACAAAATTCAGTGTTTCTATTCAGTTTTCTAACTTTAAACAGCCTGTGATAACTGGCAGCAAAGAAGGTCCTTGCAATAGACTGCCTCTGCTTGAGAACCTATGATGTAATTATTGCATGCTACTAATATACTATCTAAACATTAAAGATATTCCTAAAATATTTGATGGTAGACTATGATTAAGACATTGCATTACAAATAAACCTTACACAGAAGGAAACCCTTACTGACGTGCTTCTGCTTTAAATACTGTGCCCCCAAATGAAGTCCAGTAAGCATGCGTCCTGCCTTGATCACCCTGCATTGGCCTCCATGATACTGCCGAGGTAATCCAACAATGTCAGTCCATCTTCTGAGGAGGCTGAATTTCCATTAGCTGCTTAGTTCACAAGCTGAGTATCTCAGCAGTCCTCAGTTCACATTGGAAGGCTAAAAAGTTAAAAAGCTGTATCTCATGTCTTTGAGGAGTGCCTAAACCAGTGGCATCCACAGAGCATTTGCGCCTGCCTGTAAGAGTTGTGGACAAGCCTGGCGTGATGGCGTACGCCTTTAATCCTAGCACTCAGGAGGCAGAGGCAGGCGGATCTTTGTGAGTTCAAGGCCAGCCTGGTCTACAGAGTGAGTTCCAGGACAGCTGGGGCTACAGGGAGACCCTGTCTCAAAAAGACAAAAAAAAAAAAGAGTTGTAGACAGGCCAAACAACAGTTCTCTCTCTCTCTCTCTCTCTCTCTTGTCTTTTTACTAAGATCTCAAGTTTTGTGTCTGCATTACAGTTTCTCTGGTCTTATTATTTATTTCTGGGTCACCAGTCTTCCTTTTCAGGGAGGTCTTGGACAGCCACTAATAGGACTTCAGCTAGTATCCAGTCTATAAAGAGGAAAGTCTGCTCATGCTTCAGAAAAGGAAGCCTGGTCTAGCAAAACCTGATTTTGTCCTCATGTGGATGGAACTGGTGGATGAGGAGCTGAAAGAAGCAAGGGGCTACACCCTTCCCACAAAAAACCCCGAGAGACCCCTGAGGATCAGATCCTCAACTGACCTCAACAAAACAAAACCTTGGTTAATCTGGGCTATCTGTATGGCCTTAAGCATCCAGAAGGAAAGGTCTTACTCTTCTGAATCTGGTTATTGATACCCTTTCACATCTCAGCCATCACTACTTCAAAAGCTCCCTCTCCACATTCTACTTTTCCTCTGGAGACTTATTATAAATGAGCTACCAAGTCATTAAAAGATGCGCAGTAAACTTAGGTACACATTAGTATTATGTCTTTGGAGTAAATGACCAGTCATAGAATATACTGGTATTATGAGGTTTCCCCAGCACACATCCAGTAATAAAGGATCATCAGATGAACCATTATCCTCACTGAAGAACTAACAGAGTCATCTTGTAAGAATATAGGTGTGACATGAATCACATTATTCATTGACCATATGCTTGCTCCTCCTCCAACCTGTTTCCCAAAGCCTCAAGACTTTGTGGAGAGAATTAATGGTCCATGAAGAAGACCTTTAAATTACTTCTCTCCTCATGAATTTTCACCGCAGGTTCAAGATTCCTACTTGCTTGTTGTGGTAGCAGCTGGACCATAGCACTGAAGATTTGGTCCTTGAAGGAGCCTGAAGGATTTGCTTGATGGTTACACTCATGAAATACCTCTTTATGGCCATTTCTACCTTGTAGTAGAAACCCAGAGAAAAAATTGGGATGCTATTGATGAACTTAGGACATTAATTCAAGGCAGGAGATAGTAAAAACTCTAAGTTGTTCTGAACTACTACACGCTCTTCATTCTATTATTTGGCAGTACAGTCGTATTGACGTGGCCTTTTTAGAAACAAAACCCTTGTTCCTTTATCACACTATGCTCTGTATTTTGAGCATTCAGCATCCCAGTGTAGGAATTGCATAACGTTGATACATTTTTCCAATTTTTCTTTGCAATTGATTTTAAATGTACAATAAAGTGGCAAATGATACAAGGGCCCTAACTGACTTTTCATCCTGCTTTCCTGAATCATCCTACATGGTCATAGGATAAGTAACACAATCAGGAGCTCTACGTGGCTTCCATAGTGTTCATTAGACCAGAGTGTAATTGAGCTCCACTAATCAAACCACTAATGTCTTCTCGAGTTCAAGATACTACTCAGGATTGACTTGGAATTTCTAGTTCCTAAGCCTTTCTTCACTTTTCCTGACTTTGACATATAGAAGAGCAGTAATTAGTTATTTCATAAAATTCCCTACATTTTGTGATAGTGTATTGTTTCATGGCTACATGGAGATTATACATTTTGGGGAAAATAGTAATCTCAAATATTAGCTTAGTATTCCCTCATCTCATGGACACTTGAGCTTGGTTTACCTTCCTACTACGTATTTTTCTGTATTTGATTTATATCTTGATATGCAAACATTCTGATTCTCAGATTCTTTTTTTCTCTCTACTAGTTAGGGACTTCTCTGTGACAGCTATTTCCGGGGTGTTCTCTGTTTATTTGTATGATTATTTGAGTATATCAATACAAACTCTTTAAGTATATTTATTTATTTATTTATTTATTTTTGGTCTTTTTGGTCTTTTTGAGACAGGGTCTCCCTGTAGCCCCAGCTGTCCTAGAGCTCACTCTGTAGACCAGGCTGGCCTTGAACTCAAAGAGATCCACCTGCTTCTGCCTCCCAAGTGCTAAGATTAAAGGTGTGTGCCACCACACCAGGCTGTTGTTATTTTGAGACAATAGCCCAGGCTTGCTACAAACTCCCCATGCCTCAGCTTGATGAGCGCTGGGATTTACAGGTACACACTGCCACATCTGGTTCACTTTATCCTGTCTTTATAGTCCAGTACTATCATTAATATTTTGCTCCAATTGCTCTAGCTTTGAGCACAGGAGATCCCTCAGATGGCAACTCATTCCTTCTATATACCCATGTTTATTTGGGGGCATTTTTTTTTTTTTTTTTTCTTTTTGTCACTGAGAACTCTTCCAAGATGGTTCTGTGCTTTATTTTCTCAGCTCACTTCTTGAGTAGTCCGGGTTCTTTTTTTTTTTTTTTTTTTCTTTTCTCCCCATTCACAATACAGACCAGGCACAGTGGCCTAGGCTGAGGTGTACATGGGGTGGGTTTGCTCTGCCTCCTCTTTCTATACAGTCAGTGTAGAAACACAGCCTGTGGTAAGCACCAGGAGGCCGTAGTCCGGGTTCTTTTCAGAAACCTAGTCTTGGGTGCTAGCTGTGCTTCTTGGCAAGGAGGAGGGGACCCAACTAGGACATATACGTATGCGTTTGCTGTCACGTGCCTGAACTTCTCTTCATACTCATCTCAGTATAAAATAAACCCTGCTGCCATAGTGTCTATTCTTGCCGCCTCTTTCCTTATTTCTGACTCCTTTTTCTACCTGTTAGAAATCTAGCTTTCTCCCCCCCCCCTTTTTTTTTTGAGACAGGGTCTCCCTGTAGCCCCAGCTGTCCTGGAACTCACTTTGTAGACCAGGGTAGCCTTGAACTCACAAAGATCCACCTGCCTCTGCCTCCTGAGTGCTGGGATTAAAGGCGCATGCCACCACACCCGGCAGAAATCTAGCTTTCTATAAAATGCTTATTTTTTAAAACTAAAAACTATTTTAAGTGTGTGTGTGTGTGTGTGTGTGTGTGTGTGTGTAAGGGCCAGAGCTGTTGACTCTCCTGGAACTAGAGTTACTGATAGTTGTGAGTCACTTGACGTGGTCCTCTGTAGGAATGATATTGCTCTTCTTAAGCACTGATCCATCCATCTCTCCAGCCCCCAATATGTAATTATTCATTTGTTTCTAGCATACATGTAAGGTATTAATTAATTAGTTTAGAATTATGAACCTGTAGGAAATACATTCACTCCCTCATATATCTGTGCATTACTTTCAGTGATCCTAGACTCAGTACTCTTCCCATTGTTCCCATAGCACAGGGCACCTTGTTATCTTCTTTGACCCTTCAAGGTGGCAATATATTTTATTTTAAGTGCAGTTATGCATTCAGGCTTGTATTTGGTATGGTTTGTTCTTCCTTTTGGGTTCTCCTGACAGTTCGATTGATCTTTAGCCATGTACCTTTTTGCTATGAAGTTCAGAAAAATCAGACCTATGTAAAATGGCACACCTGGGGAGGGGCCACTCTCTCCACCCTCCTTAGTCTCAATCCTCCCTTTTGTTCTAGCACTTCCTGTGGATTGCTATAGAGCACCAGTCTCTTTAGCACCTGGTTCATTATTCTCATATTTAATCTGAATAAATGAGTAGTTTGCGCATATTTCCTTATGTCCATTCTATCTTTCCAGTCTTAATACCAGATTTGAATGTTCCCCAAATATTTTTGTGTATTTTCTTCCTGATTCCTGCTATGAGAACTCCCAACACAACAAAGACCCTGGCAATTTGTATCATAATTACAGAGTGCATTTTGCTTAGCTTTATGTTTTACTAATGTAATATTTATGTTATTTCTCTTATGGTAGCTTTTTGTTCACCATCTTAATTCACCTTTGTTTTCAAAAACTTGCTTGCAGAGACAAGTCACAAAATGATTGTTCTTACTGAGAACGGTAAGTTAGAAATATCAGGCTTAAGGCGGATGTGGTGGTTCACACCTTTGATCCTAGCACTTGGAAGGCAGAGGCAGGCGGAGCTCTGTGAGTTCAAGGCCAGTCTGATCTACAGAGCAAGTTCCAGGCCAGCTGAGACTAAAGGGAGACCCTGTCTCAAAAAGACCAAAAAAAAAAATATCAGGCTTCACCAAGCTTTAGCATTTCATCTGTTCTGAAGGGGTTAGGTAGGACTTGTGTTTTTTGACCTGTGACCTTCCTCAGGTCGAATATGACCCAGAACTTCATGACATTGGCCTTTCCCACTTTTCTCTGACGGTGGGAGCAGATTCCCACCTTGGCAAGCAGCAGGCGCATCGTCATCACATTCTTTTTTTAATGATCATTTCTTTGCTCTCGAAACAAGTCTGTAAAGCTTACAAGTGTGTCTCAGGGGAACAAAATAAAAGTATAGTAGAGCCAGAACTTGAGCAAGTTCACAAAGAATCATAAGGGGGTGGACGAGTTATTAGAATATAAATAGAAAGAATGGTATTAGCTCCAAACAAATGCTTTCAAAGTCTTTGTGTGCACTGACAGCTTCACATATTTGATGTAAATGAATTTTTCTCTAGAAACAATTGAATCTTGTGGCTTGTGGTGGCAGTGTTTCTTTCTAAACCTTGCTTTATTTTTTTTGTTCCTGAGGTAAAAGGAGAGCTAACTTAGGTATATATTTGCATCAGAAAGACTCCCAGCAGCATCTATAGGCAGCAGCAATCATTTTTTCATTATTTAGGTACCTACTTGTTTGCAATTTTCCTTTTTCAGCTCTTGCCTTTCCTCAACAAAGCACAAACACAGCCACAGCCACACAGACACACAGAAATGATGATGGCAACTTGGCAACACAATTTTCTTCAGATTTTAGGAGGTAACCTTGTGTCCACAGCTGGTATTTTATGCTTATTGGAATCCCATTTATTTGTGAGAGCCACTCGTCTGCATTAATAGTACCTGTGTGAGTCTGCTTTCTGTTGCTGTAATAGAAATCCCCTGCCTGGGAAATGCAGAATGTGTAGAAATCTGTATGCTTACAGTTCTGAGTCTGGGAATTCCAAGAACATGCACCGATATCCGTGCTATACACCATCTCATGGCAGAAGGGGTCGACACAAGAGAGCAAGACAGTAAGACAGTGAGAGGGGCCCAATGCCATTTTCTTTAGGACCCAAACTTGTGACAGCTAGCCTATTCCTGAGATGATGGCATTAGTCCTTCCCGAGGGCATATCCTTCCTGCTTTAAACACATCCCGACACAGTTGCATTAAGGATAAATTTTTATCACCTGAGGGGATAACATTCACCCATGGTGGTAGCTCCTTCATTTGTCTGGGTACTTACATCAGCAATGTGAGCATGATTCCTGACACATATTCTGTCTCAGAGACGCCTTGGACCAATGAACAAACCATTAAGGTTTTCTGAAGGCTGGAGAGATGGCCAAGTGGGTAAACTATTTCCATTGTAAATGTGAGCTGAAGACTAGAGTTTGAATCCTCATCATCCATGTAAAAGTTGGGTGGGTTAGATGGCTCACCTGGAGTCCCAGCATACGGAAGGCGGACACGGAATTCCTAGGGCAAACTGGTTAGCTACACTAGCAAAACCAACAAGCTTTGGGCTCAAGTGAAAGAGTCTGCTTCAATATATAAGGTGGAGAGCATCAAGGCAGATACTCAGCATCAACCTCAGGCCTCCACACACACACACACACACACACACAGATGCACTCATACACATGTGCAAGACGCCCCCCAAGCACACGTGTGTGATCCTACACATGTGAATACACACACAGGCACATACAGCACACACACAATATATATAAACAAACATATATATCTCTATCTTGAATCTCTGGGCTTTGTCTACATTCCAGCCCCAGCTCTTTTCTTTGTTTACCTATCTGAACTCATCTACCACTACTGAATCTATCTCCACATGGGATTTAAATGTCAATGAAATTTAAATACAAGATGGCTCTCTTCACTAATTACTGCCTATCACCCCTGGCCTAGGATTTCCTACTTTACTTATTGAGGTATTAAAATTCTTTGTAAATCCACCAGGAACCCATTTTGTGCTCCTGTTTATCCTTCCAGGATTTCTTTTCCTTCTAGTCCTTAGTCTAGCCACCCACCTTGACTTTTTATTTTTTTATTTTTTTCTTCTATTACTTATTTTTTTTCATTTTTTAACAATAAGTAATAATTTATGAGTACAAGCATCCTTCATGTAAAACAAATTTGCAAGCAGTTGTGCCCAAACCCACACAGCCCAAGGGTCCCACCATCCAGCTGGGGAGGGGGCTTGTATGTACAATCAAGTTGATCAAATAAGTGTCCAGTCTATATTGCTGTAGTTTCACCATTCACCCCAATCACAGCCCTTACAACAGCCTTTCCCAGCATTGGAAACTGCTTGCCTTCTGTCTGCATCCAGTTCCCGTTTCTCCTTTAGGGAACAACCTCAGAGGAGTTCAAACTGCCTGTCTCTGTTATAGTCCCTCCTAATACCCTGAATTCTTCTTCAGAACATCTGTCAAAATTTCAAATTTCTTATTGGGGTGCTTAGATTAGTATCTTCTTGTTCACTCTATATTCCAGATGACACTGTGATCAGCATATGGTAAATGTTCAATAAATATTTGTCAAAGTATTTATCAAATCCATCAATGGTTTGATCAATTGATTAGGTCAGAGCCATCAGGATCTAATCAATTCCCAAAAGCTATAGTATTTTCCACAATTCCTGTGCCAATCCACATTCCCACAAATAGTGTGCAAAGGTTCCCTTTCCCATCCTCACCGACGTAGATCTTTCTCATAGTGATTTTGATTTGCATTTCCTAAAGAATAGTAGAGCTGAGGATTTTCATATGCCTATTGGCTGTTTGTATTTGTATATTTTCTTTTGAGAAATATCTAATCAGGTTATTTTTCCATTTGTAAAATACTATGGTTTGTGGATTTTTGTTATTGAGTTGTTTGAGCTCCTTACATATTCCCACTAGTAGTGCCTAAGAGGAGAGACCAGTCTGCAGTATGTATCAGCAGCAGACACTTCAGATATCTGTGGCTTTGGTGAGGATTACTGGAGACTCCTGATTATTCCTGCTTCACAAAATGGAGTCCTTCCTTATGGGCTCAAGGTTGCTCCTAAAAGATGGAATAGTGGATGATGTTTCCTTTCTTCGTAACGTCATCATGTAGCATTATGCTCTGCTATGCCTTTGTCACAATTCCACAGCTAGGAATGTTCTAATGAAGTGATTTTTGGCTTTTCTTTGTGTTGGTCCCTTTTTTAAATTTTCTGTTCTTTTAATGAAGATAGCATCTCTGAGACCTCCACGCAGGTATCTTGCTTTGAACCACAATTTCTCCTGATGGAATGCCTTTCTGGGAGGGCTTCTCTTACTGTCCCATTTTTCAGTTCTATGTAGACATCTCAGAGATTCTTAGCATAATGCATTTGACCAGCTTCCTTTCTTTTTTCTTTGATAGTTTATGACATGACTTCAAAAAAATTCATAACTGATCATTATATCACTCTCGTTTAGTAGAAGCGTATTTCATAACTGAGGAAACTGAATCTCTTAAGATGCGATCGACTTGTTCCTTTCTGTTTGCCTGAACTTATTTTTTGTTAATAGAATACTAATTGACTCTGATAAGGCAGGTAATGGTCTCTTGGGCCAGCTGCCAATTTAAAATGATTCAACTAGGAAACTACTAAAATAATTATAGAATGTTCTAGAAAACCTCTAAGCCACGATCTAGTTTACTGTGACAGAAAGTTTACCTATGTTGACATGGATTCTCTTGTTTGTGGAATTAAAGATAGATAAAATGGTAACACTTGTATGACCCCCAGGAAATCTTCAGATCACTGAAGATGCAAGATGTAGACTGAACTGGGATCATACTGGAAGGAGTCTGGATGCAGTGAGCTGTCATCCAAAGCTGAATTCGCTTCTGTTATTTGCCAGGGTGTTAAACTCAGGCCAGCAATTGTATCCAGGCTGTTTTGGCAAATCTGACAAACTTGCAATGGGCTTGGGGCATGAGGCATGTGTAAAAGCTGCCAAGATTTTTGTTTGCTGGTTTTATCACTAGGGTTGCTAGTGCGGTGACACAGAAAACGGCTGGTTGGATAGGTTCAGAGAAAATAATGGTACATTTGAAAAGCTTTGTGCCATTTTCTGCTGCTTTCCTTGTTGAGTCTAATTAGATATCTTCAAAAGCTTTTAGGCAAATGGAACACTGAAGATATTTCTCTTGCTCCATAATACCTTGTCTATCAACATTGCTCTCCAACCAAATTTATGTAATATATATATATATATATATATATATATATATATAGAGAGAGAGAGAGAGAGAGAGAGAGAGAAAGGGAGAATTATTTTATTAAAAAATCCAAAAATAATCCTGTTTTCTAGTAAAGATTATCTGTGGTCTTTTTCTTCTGAGACTCCCTGTTTGGCCATATTTTCTTATTATTTGCTATAAATGATGAGAATTTACTTTTTTTCATTCTCTCCCTTTTTCTTTCCTTTTGGCAAACATGGCAAACATGACAGGAATTCTTAATGTATTTCACACTGTAATGTATTTTCTCCACCGCTGGCCTTGGCATCAGCTTGCTGGTTTGAGATGTGGAGGTCAGTTCATCTGAGAGGTAAGTGAGATTTGGAAAAGTTAACTGCTTAAGTGTAGTGAGCCACTAAAGGAGGAAGAGGACTCTTCACTTACCCGCTGGGTGTAGTAGAGATAAGGACTTTCCTTCTGCATTATCTGGTTTGGTTCTTACCACAAACCCTACTAATTAGCTCTTTTTATTCCTAGGTAACTGATAGGAGAATGGAGGCCCTAGGGATTAGAAGACTTGCCCAAGGTTACAGAGTTGTATAGAACAGATCTATTAGAGCCTTAATCTGCCTGAGAGACCACATTTCTTCTACCATGCACATTGTCCCTATAAACTGAACCACTACTCTACCAAAATCAAGTAGTTTCTTTGCTTTATCCTTTAGAATACCATTCTTTTAAGGCAACTCTCACAAATGTTGTTGAATAAAAGGCGTACTCTCTCTTCCTTGATAGTGTGTATTGTCTGAATTTAAATGAGTCCTCTGTCTCATGTTTTTTTCTTTTTCTTTTTTTTTTTCTGCAACTGTCCCCCAGGTTGTATGGTAGGAGGGTCCTGGGGAATGTGATTTGTGGTCAGGAGCATCAAATAGGTGGGACATTGTGTTGGTTCGTAACCATTGTCCCAAGTTGCATCCTGGCAGTGCAGAGCACTAGGCTCTAGGGATAATGAGTGCTCTCATAGGGCTTTAAGGCAGTGGAGAGGTCCACATGGAGAGCCAGCATTGGCTCCCCTGTCCAATAAGGGAACCCCATTAGAAACAGATCCTACAAGGCCAGCTAAGCCACATCAGCTGACCTGTGTCCATCAAACGCCAGCTTCCCATGCCCGCATCGCAGATCCTTGAGCTACATAAATGACTGTTTGTACTTTAAGTCACCATATTTTGGAGTTGTTTACAACTGGAACAGAAAACGAGGCATAGACATAAAGACGGTGGAAACCCCTTAAGTATCCTAAGCATATAAACGGCATAAAGTTAAAGCGATATCCGGATATTATAAATTCTCATAATTAAGCGCAGAAGGGATTTTCGGTTTGTTCCCTGGCTTTAAAGATGAAATTTATATGTATATTTGGCACAAATGCCAAGTAAGCATGTCTAGGGCATTCGCCCTTGCTTATTCCTTTTTAAAAATGTAACACATGCTGAATTAGATCCTAGACCCCAGAGACAAAAATCCTGTGAAGACAGAAGGAAAGGAAATGGGCTGACAACACGGTGTGAGACCTACTATGACATGCCTTGAGAGCCACTGAAACGTTTCATGTCATTTTGGGATTGTATAATTCCTAAGAATTTAAAGGTTACAAGAACGGAAAGTAAGGCTTTTTAGTCTAGAAACAGACTTGGCCACAGTCGTCATCCTCTCTCCTTCCTCCCCGTCTTTCCTTCCCTCCCTTCTACTTGTCTTCAGTAAAAGGCTGAGCACAGGTGTCAAAGTGTTCTCACAGTCAACACACAAACCAATCCTGTGCTAGTCTGCACTGGTTGCCCTGAGGAAGAATGACTAGTGACGTCATGGTTTCGTTCCCTTGGTAACTCACGGTAACCTGAGTAGCTTTGCACAATTAAACCAGACCTTCTTCAAAACGTTATTCTGTTCCCGCACATCTTTTTGCCCGGCTGCAGCCAGGTCTCTACACTTCTGTTCCTCTGGGCTTTTTGTTTCTTGTATTCAGTGAGTTTTCACTCTAAAACATTATCACCGAAATAACTCCCGAATCCTCCCGGCAGCAGGCACTGTGCTGGCGGTTGCCCACTACATTCTAGTTTCCTCTGCTCACCATTTTCCACATCCATCGATGTTAAGAAGCAGCCGCTGGAGGCTCGCTGTGTCCCCACCCTCTGAAAGCCATTCTCCAGAGTGTTTTCAGCACCTAAGACTCAGTTCCTTATCTTGTTACTTAAATTCTTTTCTAAAATTGCTCTGATATTCAGTATACTTCTTTGTGGAGATGTTTTGAGATATTTCTGTGTTTTTTATTAACAACTAAGGATATCTGGCTTACCCATCACTTCAAACATCAGTTCTCTCTTCTATTTTTGAATTATATATACAGTACTATTGACTGTAACCCAAGTTTTTATATAATACACCACCAGAACTTATTCTTCCTATCTGGCCATGATTTTTACCCCCACTAACCTATCTCTCTTCACACATGCCCCCAACACACTTCCTCTGCTAACCACTAGTTTACTCTTTACTTCTTTAGTTCAGCTTTTATTGGATTCTACATATTAGTGAAATCACCATCACAGGTCTAGTTTAGATTACTAGCGTGACCTAGAGGTTTTTTTTCAATGACTGAATTGCTTCCTATTGTCTATCCATGGACCTTTTCTTTTTACACTCATTCACCAAGGCACAGGTAGATATTCCATCTTTAGACTTTTGTGACAGTGTTGCAAAAGACACTGGAGTGCGTCTATCTTTTTGACATATAATCTTTTCATAGACTCATCTAACAGTTTTCCTTTTTGTTTGACTCCCAAGCTTACGTGGACCTTCCATTATTTTTAAATTTATTTCCTGTCTGTGGATGGTGCTGGGAATCCACCCCTGTAGCTAGTTCAGATTTGCCGTCACACTTTCTTCAACCAGTGAGCAGTTCTTTCCACTTGCTTCAACCTTCACTTGGCTGTTACAGAAGTCAGGTAGAGGTTTGTTCTTGTTTGTGTTGTCTCCCCATGAGGGTATTTAACTTACATATTTCATAAGGCAGGTCCTGTTATTATAGTTTTAAATTCTTCTCACTTGTCCTATAATGTGGTCATTGACAAAAACATGTGACAAAAACTTAACAAATCGGAAAACAAATGTCTTTATGATTAATATGTCGAATATGCAAATGACTGCTATTCTGCATAGAAGAAAATAAATTATGGCTATTAGAAATGGGTGTGATGTAAATGTATTCATTTTAATGCATCCTATTTCTTATTAACATATTTAAGTGTGAGTTGCTCTGAACTCTTTATTATTATATGCATATATAGAAAGAAGCTTCTGAAACATGATATTTCAAAAATATACATCAATAACTCACATGGACACTTAATTCTTAAATGGTTAGGTTTTAGAGTAGTTTCTAATTTAAGTGAATTTTCTCTTCGTAAAACAAAGCATGGAAATTTACAAGACTAGATTCTGTGTTTTAGGAATTAATAAGCAGCTAACACAGAACTGTGAGCTAGTGCAGTTTCTGGACTGCTTCGCTTTCACTACCTGCAGATGTGGATCACATCATTACCTCTCTTCGCTTTTCACTTGCCTATTTTTGTATATCAGTTGGCCCTTCAGCAATCTTCCTGTTTCTTCTCATTATCCATACTTGTCTCCCAGTGCTACAAATGATGTTGAAAAGAGGGCAAGCAGAGGGAGCTGCTGCTGCTAATTGCTTCCCATATGCTGGGAAGGGAGGCAGAGCAGGGTGCTCAGCATAAGCTTAGTGCTGGCCTCTCCTTTTTCATCTAAACAGGCTATAGCATTCTTGTTAATGGTCTACCACCAAGCTTGGAAAGTCATCTGAATCAAAAACATCTATTGCTTGCTATCTGGTAAAGGGGACACTTCGAGGGCCTAGCTAGAAACAAGGTATGCTGAACTACTTGTGTTTTTTTTTCCTGAATCACTTGTTCTGACCTGAGTCCTTGGATATGGTACAAAAATTCCAGTCCATGTTTTTCCTGGTTAGTTTTCTTTTGAAGTTGAAACAATGTAGAATCACTTGGGAAGAGGGAACCTCAACTGAAGAATTTTCCTGGAGCAGATTGACCTGTGACTGACTATCTGTGATGGATCATCTTGATTGATGATTGATGTGGGAGGGCCCAGCCTATTGGGGGCCATATTATGGCTAAGCAGAAAGGCCTGGATTGGATAAGAAAGCTTGCTGAGCATAAGCCAGGGATCTAGCCAGTGATGGACCCAGTAAATAGCATCCCTCCATGGTTTCTGGTTCAGTTCTTCCTTGAGTTCCTGCTCTGACTACCTTCAATGAGGGATTTGTGACAAAAAACCCCCAATGGTTTTTTGTCAGAGTTTTTTTTTAATCACAGTAGCAGGAAGCAAACTAGAACAGTATTTGATGGCCACTTCTCTTGAGATAGGTCCTTCTGCTGTGTGGGTTGAGATCTGGCTGGAGCTCAGGTTGTGGCCTCTTTCAAGTGGCCTTCCAGTATCCCTATAATACCATGGAAAGTTTCTCACTAACATGAAGGCAAAAAAAAAAAAAATCACACATGAATGTGCCTTGTTTTAGACCAGGCCATGAAGTATTGGATATGATAAACAGGAAAGGGATCAATATAATAAAGTCTGATTGGTAATTTATCCTGTTATCACATCAAAATCGATGTCTGAAACTAGTTTTACAGAGCAGCTAACTTGATCATGTAGAGCTCAGTCATCTAATGTGATCAGACTAGCTAGCTTCACAAGGCTGCTGGATATGTGAAATGTGGTTTGAATTTTGATGTACTATTAAAGCAAACACTTTGGTCAGAAAAAGAATGTGATATAGTAATTTTTATATTGAATGAGTATTGAAATGATATTTTATTTTTTATTTATTTTATTTGATTTTATTTTTTAAATTTTATTTATTTATTTATTTATTTTGTATGTGTATGAATGTACTGTTTGCATGTAGGTCTGTGCACCCATGTCATGCAATGCCATGGAGGTTAGAAGAGGGCGTCAGATTCCCCTGAAACTGGAGTTAAAGACAGTTCTCAGCCGCCATGTGGGTGCTGGGGATCAAGCCTGGGTCCTCTGCAAGAGTGGATGGTGCTCTTAACCTCTAGGCCATCTCTCCAGCCCCGATTTTTAAATTTTTTTTATTCGTTTATTTTTTTAAGGGATTCTACAATACAAGAACACAGTTGTTTCCAGATCACATTAACGTTGCTCAGTTTGCCATACAATTAGGTAATTGGTGCTAGCATCCACACATGAGGAATACCATTTCTGGGACTGTGTTACTTCACTCAGCATGATATCTTCTAGCTCCAGCCATTTACCTGCAAAGTTCACAATGTCATCTTTCTTTACCGCTGCATAGAACTCCATTGTGTAGATGTACCACATTTTCTCTATCCACTCATCAGTTGAGGGACACTTGGGTTGGTTCAAGCTCTTTGCTATTGTGAAGAGAGCTGTAATAAATATTGCTGTGCATGTATCTCTGTGGTAAGATGAGTCTTGTGGGTACATACCCAGGAGTGGTATGGCTGGGTCAGGTGGCAAGTTCATTCCAAGCCTTCCAAGGGTTCTCCACACTGCTTTCCATAGTGGCTGTACAAGTTTACATTCCCACCAGCAGTGGATGAATGTTCCCCTTTCCCCACAACCTCTCTAGCACTTGGCGTCATTCGTTTTCTTGATCCTAGCCAGTCTTATTGGAGTGAGATGATATCTTAAAGTGGTTTTAATTTGCATTTCTTAATTATTAGTGATGTTGAACACTTTTTAACATGTTTCTCAGCCATCTCTAATTCCTCACTTGTGAAGTCTGTTCAGCTCTTTGCTCCATCTATTGAGTGATTCATTTGTTTTCTTTCTTCTTTATTTCTTGAGTAATTTATATATTCTGGAAATCAATGCTTTGTCAGATGTATCTGCAGTGAAAGTTTCCTCCCACTCTGTGGGTTTTCTCTTCACTTCCTTGATTGTTTCTTTTGATGTACAG